>APFE031213165.1:0-11464 GCA_000404065.3 Pinus taeda
GGGGGGGGGGGGGTGAATCAGTATTATCAAATCAGATACTTTTTATTTTCACAGTCAGATTCATATACGCGACTTCAGTTAAGGATATACGCGTATATACGCGACTGTATTAAATGCAACAGGCGTATATGCAACAATCTTATGATTCAGTTAGCTTATCTTCAGTAAATGCATCAGAACATTATTAACCACATTAACAGTAAACGTGTAGTAAAACAGTACAGATCATCACACATAAGAAGCAAACATGAACACCATGATATAAGGTGGAAACCCAATGTGGGTGAAAACCACCTGCTGCAATTCGTCTCTTTCTTCCTTTAATAAGAAACTTCTTTTACAATGTACTGGTGCAATCCTTTACCAGCACGTAGGCTACAACCTACAGAGGGCTACAACCCTCTCTTGTTTTCCAGCTACTTCTAGAAGGGAGCTACAACCCCCTTAGCTCTTGTACTAGCGGATATACTAGTACGTAGGTGCTGACCTACAGAAGGCTGCAACCTTCTTTTTTTCAGGGACCATGTTTCATCAATTTTCAGACTGGATCCATAAGTACAAAACAATCACTGCTGCAAAACAATCATCCACTTATACTTGCATCATAAATCTCTAAATCACCCAATACTGAATCACTGAAACCCTGCCAAAAAACATAGAACGCAAACCAGAGCCCAGAACTCTGCAACAACCAGTAGAATCAATTGCAACCTGAAATACCAGATCTCATAATGCATACGCTACTTTACTATACCAGAACCGCGTGTATACGCGCTTTCCCCTCATACAACCCGCGTACAGATCTAAAGGTAATTACTTGTACCTTCGCTGTTATATCAACCGAATCCAAGTAGCACAAACCGATAACCAGCAATACTAGACCTTCGCACTTCGTCAGACATTCATTCCTTGCTCCCCCATTTTTGCCTAATGATCTTCTCCTTATATAGGTTAGGCTTCTCTCAATACCATGGTCCAAAACCATGTAGAAACAATACCATGAACCCAATACTTGGGGTCGTCACTTTGGATCAAATACTATGGACCAAATACCACGGATCAAAACCATGATTTCCAACATGTACGCGCCTTTACTCTTATTAACCCGCGTGTATACGCGTACGCTCCTTCTGTTTCGCTAACTCGCGTATATACGCTCTTTCTTCACGGTCAACCTGCGTATATCTCTCTATTTACCTACTGCACTATGATCTGTCCTCTGAGTGAGTTGCCATCACCTGTATCATTCCTCTGAGTGAGTTGCCATCAAGGACAACACCTGAATCATAATGCCAACACAAAATTGACTCGTGACCATGAAAACTCAGAAACATGCTTCTTCCACAGAAGTGCAACAAAAATTACAGAAGCGCAGTGTACAAGCAGAGAAGCGTAGAGAAAATTTGAAGGTTGATTGAATGAATTTGGTGCATCCTTAAGCTCAACTAAAGACTAGTACTGGTATCTGGGGATGTCCTCTATATCACTAAAGCTTGAAATCAGCAAAAACACTTCTCCAAGGCCACTTAAAACTCAATTTTCCACTACTCCAGAAGCACAACGTGTGCCCAAAAATAATGGCAGAAAGGTGATATTTTAGTGGTTTTCGACCTTTTCCTACAAATCCATGAGCTGAAAAAATACCAAAAGTAGATTTCTGAGATGTACTAACCATAAGACACCTATACATGTTTCCCATTTGTCATTTGGAGGTCCTTGGAAAAAGCGCAACATGGGCATGCTACATTTCTGTGCACTAGTATTACCTATATGACCAAAAAAACTCAAAAATTGTCAAAATTTGCCCAAACTTCTCTCCTTTTGAATTTTTACGTCATGTCTCAAACAACTAAGGATGCCTCAACTAGTAGATCCAGATTGTCTCTCTTCTTGAGCTTGCTTAGGGTCTTCTTGAGTTTCTTCTTCATATTTTTTTACCTTAACCCTAGAAATCATGTTTCTTTCATAATAATGCCTTTCCATATGCCTTTGCATGGTGGTGTCCCTATTTTCCTTTTTCAACAGCTTCTCCAAGTGCACATTTACCTTCTCAAACCAAAACTCCTTGTTCTCTTCAATTTTTGCAGCTATGGGGTCATCAAAGGTTTTTAGGGTTAGAGGAGGAGAGGGATTTTCTGCTTGATGTCCCTTCTTAGCCATGGCTCTGGTTGTAGGTCTCCTTGGCTATACCTGTATGTCTTCATCCTGTTGTTCTACATCAATGACTGCCTTACCTTTGTCCTTAGCTGCCTTGTTGGATGATGAAGGCTCTTCATGTGATTTACCTTGCTGCATTAGGCCAAGCTTTAGTTGCCAATTCTCTTATTTCAATAAAGCCACCATGAAATTGGCTTTAGAAAGGCCATCTTGTAACTCTTTAATATGTGCATGCTGCTCCTTGATAATGTCTATAGTTGAGTTATATACATGGTCAAGTATTTCTTCTTCATGAGGTATCTCTTCATCATTATGTTGCAGGGGTGACTCATTTCCATGCCTATGTGATTACTCCATAACTTCTCCTTGAACTTCTTCAACTGTAGCTTCCTTAGGCAGTCTTCGAGCTAGTGACCTAGTCAGAGGTTTAGGTGTAGGAATGTCTTTAGATATCTCATGGGAAAAAAACCAATCTTTTCCCCTTCTTGTATGTTTGAGAAACCTCTGCCCTAAGCTATCTTTTGGTCACTGAAGGTATGCTAGATGGCTCAGCTCTTTGTGGCCCAGATGATGTAGGAGTGTTGATGCTTTTGGACTAAGGAGACATAGGCAAAAGAGTTGTTGCCTCCAAAAATGCCTCCCAAGACATATTAACCTATATGAGTTGATGAAGAACTATGACTCTAACCAAGGCATGATGGAATAAGCTAGCTGAATGGTCTCTCCCTTTAGTCTGCACTTTCTATGTAATATTTGCAAGAATTCTGAACAAGTAATTGGGTAGGTTTAGTTGTTTGATGGATGTGAAATGCATCAACAACATGATGTGATACTGATATAACCTGCTGAACCCACCTTCACAAGTGAAATATTTCATAATGATCTTCATCGAAGGAATATATTTATCCAATAATTTCCTGCTAGGAAAGATATGAGATGGGGTTTCTTTATATTGTGGTTTCAGGAACACTTTGTATTTTTCAATGTCCAAATCCATCCCCTTAAACTAACTCTCTCCTTGATTTGGGATACTAGTGGCTGAATTTATAACCTCTGCTGAGACTAGGAAGTCCATCCCTGCTATGGTGGTCTTGTTCTTCTTGAAATTGGTGGCAAATAGACTAGTCAGCCCACAATGGTAGCCCACCTCTTGTACCTTATCACAAAACCCTAGGCAACCTACTTGTTCAAATGACCTCTTGATGAACTCTGAAGCATTGATCTCTTGAATATGTTTTGGCTCATATCTTGAGACCTGTCCCCCCTTGTTGTATTTATTCTTTTCACTGGAAATATTGTTGGTTTTGCTTGATTGAAAATCCTAGTTTGATAGGGGAAAGGGTAGGGGTTAAGGGTTGCAAAACAGGGAAAACACAACAACTAGTTTAGGGAGGGAAATGGAGGGGATAGGAATTAGGGAAAATTCTATGGAAAATTTAGTGGGTACGGGTAGATGTTAGGGACATAGGGGTAGTGAAATTTCTTAGAATGGGAGAGGGAAGGAAGGGAAAAAGTGGAAAACATAGGGAAAACCTAGAAATGTAGCGTGGGTTTGGGTTTTTGGGGAAAAGTGGTAATAGGGAAAACATGTATGGGAAATGGTTGTGGAAGGTCTATCAAGTGTATACTAGGGTTTTTAGGCAGAAAACATAGTGATTTTCTCGTGGGAAGAAAGCAATAACCATGAAATCTTAAAAAAGTAGCATAAAACCCTAAGAGAGGGATTTCATCATTTTTTGAGGGAAATCACTGCATGAGAGGGCTGATGAATGCTTCACTTACTTGTTTAGGAGTGTTTAAAACTTATTGAATGAGAAATAACCTATTGCTTTCTTGCTTTGACCATCAAACTAAAAAATGCAACGAATGTCCAGAAGAGCAGCATGCAGGCAACATAAACACAATGAACTGATGGGCAAGGTGTTTTGATGATGAAGATTGATGCTCTGATGGCTGAGATGAGGTACAATGGTGGAGAAGAGCTCTTAGAGGATGAAATGAAGTTGTTAAATGCTTGGATGGTCTTTTAATAGCTTGAAACTCAATTTTTTTCTTTGGTGATGGTGTGACATTATCATGTACTTTGAAAAGTGTCTTGAAGAGGTATTGTACTATAGCTTTATTACTTTGTTTGGAAAGGTTACATCTCCATGTGGGGTAAATGTACCTTTGATACCTTTTTAACAAAATTATCCCTAATTACTAACTCCCATTATGGTGACAATGATGATGACATGACTCCCATATGAATTTTGATGACATGAGCAAATTATGACACCTAATGCATATCTTAACCATGATTTGGAACTTCGAACCCTTTAAGTATTCATGTGAGTGACTTAATGACCACAATGATGACCAAGACACTCATTTGATGACCTATCACAAGGAATGATGACATGATCATGATGACATTTTATGACCTTGAAAATGGAGGAAGTAGTGATGACCTAGACATAAACCAATGACCATTTGAAAACCAAGAGGTATCAAATTTTATTTGAAAATATAATAATTTGACCTAATTACCCTATCAATCACATGGAAAGAATACATTTGATCACTCGAACTAATGGAAACTAACACCAAGTACATTAGTTGTTGAGCAACTTCTCAGCAGTACAAGCAACATGGTTTCCAAGAGAGTTGGATCAAAGGATACTATAGAGAGCAACAATGGAGATGTGGTTGAACAGGTGCCAATGAACTTGCCAGTCTATGTAGACACACAGTTGTTCATAGAAAGGGACACGAAGATTACATGGCAAGAAATAAAGGACATATTTGCAGGTAGCTTCAAGGAATATCTGGAAGATCGACAAGTCTATGTCAACATCCATAAGTCAGGCTTGTACAAGGTTGCATGCAGGTACCCTACCTTTCCGTGCACTGATTTCATTCACTGGATTGTATCACATCTTGATCCTGAGATAATGACTTTGAGTAGTACTAGTGGTACACAAATTGCCACCTTCAAGTCGGAAAACTACTGTTAGTTGTATCACTTGCCATAGCTAGTGAACCATATGGATGCAATGTTCTACACTCCCAACAACAATGTGAACACTAGAGACCTCATGAAGCATTGGGTAAGAGAGCCGTTGATTTTTAGAATGAAACCCAACCAGCTCTACAAGGAAAAGTCACTTAGGAAGGCCTACAAACTCTTGGTCATCTTTGCATGCCGCTTGTCTGGTCAAGAGAGCACAGAGACCTTTCCGCAGATTTGGGTGGTTATGTTGTATCAGTTGGAAAATGAAGGAAGGCCATTCAACTGGTTAGACATGTTTGTTCTTCATCTCAAAGTGCATGTGTTTAATGCCCAGAGTCCGCCTAAGGATGATCAAACAAGATGCTTTATGTATGCATACCCACTTGATGCAATCTGTGCCCAGTGGCAGTTCCCTGGCATGGGTTGGACATGGACACCATCAAATGATGCTGTGAACATATATTGCAAGTTTCTCTCTGAGTGCAACTACCGAGGAGTCATGGCGATGTTGTCTGACCACTTCATCACCCCACTATACAGGATGATCTTCGAATAGGATCCATCTTGCATGTCCCAAGAAGCGATGCATGCATTGCTTAACATTACAGATTGGTATGCCTCGCTTGGTGGAAACTTCATCATGATGTTTGGTAGAGAGAAGCCTCTGCATGTGCTACCAAGGTTTTCCACGGATAAGTTGGTCATGCAAGAGGTTGTGTATCACATCTCCGCAGGGTTATCAGTAGGACTGCACAAGAGGAAGAAGGCACCATGGCCTAGTCTTCCTTTGCAGATTAGATTGTACGAGATTTGTACCTTGAAGGATGTGGATAATGAGGCCAAGGACTAGAAGAAGTTTGAGTTTGGCACTAAGAGTTTCAATCCGTATGATTCCCACTACATATGTAAGAACCATTGTGCGAAGGTGTATTACCTATGGATCCACGGGGCATGTCATTGGCCAGAGGAAGATGCTTGGAGGTATTATTACAACTCCTCTAGGCTCAATGAACCAGTCAACATAGTTGTAGAGTGGAAAGCTGCATTGCAGGAAATAACACCATAGAAAGCAACAACAACACTAGCAGTGAGCATCATATCGGTGAAAGATAAAGGCAAGAGGAAGATTGTCGAGATCACAGAGGTTGAGAAAATCTACTGTGTTCAAAGAAGATCCTCTTGTTGAGAAAGTAGCTTTCTAGATAGAAGCAAAGAGGTGACAACACGAAATAAGAGTAGAACAGAGGAAGAGAAAGAAACAAGGTTGGAAGATACAAAGAGGAAGTTGCAGGAAACATAAAAGAAGTTGAATGTAGAGCAAGAGCTCAGGAGGACAAAAAGGGAAGAAAAGTAGAAATAGGAACAGGAGGAAAGACAAGGCTCACTGATAGAGAAAATATCGTCTATACGGGTAGAGGCCAGGTAGAGAAAAGAGTAGTCTGCAGGATCCACTATCGCAGAAATGAAGAAAACAATACTTGTGAAGGTATCAACTCTGGAGACCACTATGCAGACGTTGTATAGCATATTTGTCACCATGCACAAACAGGTTGTCCATCTATACTGTTTTCAGTAGTAGTGCACGAAGATAACCCAAGCTCTCAAAGACAGCCACGCTGCTATTACACATGTACAAGAATTGAAAATGAGGTATAAGGAAGTCCCAATTTTCTTGTATAAAATGATGAAGCCACAGGCAGAGATAGACAAAGTACAGATTCAAATTTTGATCCAGAACCATGAGCAACTCCCTCTTCTTATCACTAGCATTGAGGCTTTCTATGCATGGTTTTTCAGGATTTTGGATGTCATAATGAGGACACACATGATCACTTCAATCAGAACCCTCACTCAAGCCATGAGGAAGAACCAAGTCATGCTGGATGTCGATAGGTACATAGAGCAGTTGATGCATGAGGCCATCAGTAATGACTTGCAGTTGAGCGCATAGAACATGCAGAAGTACATCAGTGGTCTAGCTACACTCAGAACAATGCTACGCATGCTTCAGGATTAGCCGGACAGAGGTTTCAAAACCATATACCCGGAAGCTATGGAGGCAAGAGTTTGCTTCAATAAAGACATCACCAAACAATACGGGGACACAATAACGTAGTACTAAGCTTTGTATCAATTCGTTATCGAAGACCACCACAAGGAGGTTGCTGAGTTGGTCTTTCCCCAAGACCGTGAGTGATGTTGTTTGTCTTGTCAAGTTGACTCACGGTTATTTAGTCCCACATGGGTATATGTGGAAATTGTATTATTGTAAATATGTTGTAAGTGAAATTCCAAGTGTCGTTAGTGGAATGTGAACAATCACCATGTAATGTGAAGAGTCATGAGGGTAGTCCAAGAGTTAAAGGGTAATGTCAAGGGTCACCCCACCCTTTGTTATATATAAAACCTCATAACTCAGAGTAGATGTTTTTGGGAGCCAAGCTTTTGGCTAAGCATTTCCTAGAGAAGATTTGGAGAGTATTGTGACGAGCCTTGGCTTCTCCACAATGTAGAGTGAGTACATCTCTTAGGAGGAGTAGGCGGTGTTGACTGTAATGTTCCACTATTTGGGCTAGTGGCTGTCAATGGTGTATTTATGGATGGAACTTTCACTTAATATATAAAACGAAGCCAACACGTTTTCATGCATATGTTGTTATTGTAGTTCGACTATTCTGGTTACTTTACCAATGTATGTTGTTTAACTTACACATTTGTGTATGAACTATTTTGTATGCAATTGTAAGAATATTGTTGCAGACGTGTTGTTGGTTTAGCCCATCATTTTGGTTTGTTGACTATTTTGTGATGTCATTCCACTTGTGTGTTCCTTTAAGGCTGCATACTATTACAAGCTTCTAAGGGACACACTTCCTTTTCCCCTTCATATGTTAGAACTCCCATTCATCTCACTTGATTTGCTGCAAGGTCACACACTCGCTTCTGACATAGTTATCACACTTACCTCTGCATGCTACCACAGTTAAGGCATTACTTTACTACCCACTGTTGGGATTCCTACTCCAAACGGTCTGAGGTCTAGTTGGGACTTCTTACCAGGGAGATCCCCTTACATGTTGGCGGGTCCAACACCGTCAACAGAAAGAAAGGAAGCGCAAGGAGATTGTTGGGTCAACGAATACAACAGGGATACTTTGCAGGTAATAGGTTGCATGTGTGATTTCCTTAATGATTTTTGGATGCATGGTTTCCCACTTGTTTTTCTAATTGGTGCTTAGTTTCGCTATGGTTGTGGGTTGGAATAAACGCTCTGGAAGCCTTATAACAACTTGGGTTGAGTTACTAGTTCCTAGAACCTACAGGTTGGGATAAACGATCTAGACCCTTTGGGTTGAGTTGTTAGTCCATGGAGTCTTAGGTAGAACAAACGATTTGTAGCCTTGATTTAACTATGGGTTGAGTTACTATTTCCTAAAGCTCTGGAAAACTTGGGTAGAGACTAATCTAGTTGATGCTAATGATTTTTGGACCATAGGTGAGATCACTATGGTTGAGGGTTGAGGTGCTTTGGCCTCTGGAAGCCCTGGTTGGTTTTGTCTTGGTTTATCCCATGATATGCCACATTCATGCTTGGAATATGGTGCATGGGTGATTGGTTGAAAGAGAGATTTGGTTCAACCCAATCTATGGTTGGGTTGTATGTGGAAGTCCCTAACTTGGTTGGAATTTTCATATGTTAATAAGAGATATTTTCCCATTGTGATCTATGAGCACTTGTAGTGGCTACCATATTGACATTATGGCTGATTTTCCATGGTTCCTATTCTGGTTATATGATGTATCCTATCTATGGATATTTACATGTTTTCATAAATTATTGAATGATTGATGAATGCATGGGCTAACAAGTGTTATGGAATCTAGTTAGAAAGGTCTTGGAGCCTTCATGCTGATTCTAAGATGAAGTTCATATCGCTATTATCAGATATGCATTCATGATCTGTAGCTTTCATGTTTACCATATGATTGATGAAATGTCCATCATGGACCAGGCATGTCAAGGTCAAGTTCTTGCTTGAGTTTTGATTGATTAGAATTTCATCACCTTTAAATTCATTATGGAAAGTTACAGGAAATTTTGGGCAATGGTGTGGAGGCTATCCTGAAAAATTGGCTCAAATCTCGGAACCAATGGCACTGAACTGGAGTTTTTGGGCCATAACTGCACAGAAGAAAGCCTATGCATGCGATTGAGATCCCATAACCACATTGATGTTGTATTGTGTGTGTAGTTGGGGCGTTTCCTTGGTGATAAGAGTTCTATCTCAAGGATTGATCATCTGGAGTCTTTTGCAGGATCCTGAGTGATCTATAGTTCCTGAGGGATGTCTATAAGTTGTCAGTATGTTGGCTCCATTTCCATAACTAGAACTTAGAGGTCAGGTCATATCATAGTGAAACTCATCTCATGTTTACACTTGCAGGAGAGTAGAAATGGGTAAATGTTGTTTGGGGGGGGGTTACAAAAACTCTAAACATAAAAAAAAAAAAACTAACCCTAGGAGATGAAGCTCCAAAGGGTATGGGTCCCGATTGGGTTAGCTGGAATGTCAACTTCTCGGGGTCGTAACCTTGGCATACGATCTTTGCTTGGCATGCATGATAGCCTATTATAAAGGTTTATCTAAGGACAAGAACTTTCAACAACAAACAAGAGTCACATTCAATCGTTTCACCAAAAAATGTCATTTAGGGCCTCAAAATGGCTCTGGAATTTCAGGACCTGAAAACTGACAAAAATAGAAAATTGTTGAAATAGGAAATTGTGTTGGAAAATAGGAAAATGTAAAGAAACAATTCTTGCAATCCAAGTGGAATAGGAGGGTGGCCACCAATATGCACCTAGATCAAATGAACATCAATATTTTCAGATAAATGTCCCTGGAAAAACCTCAAAGGGAAAACTAGTTCTGCTAATGAGGGTTTTAATTATTAAATTCTTCAGTAAAAATATTACAACTGATTGTCGTAAAATGGAAAACCTTTGGAAAATTATTATGATCACTTTTTCATGTCCCCTTAAGCCCCTGGAAGCAATTTGTTCCACCAGAATAAATTTTGCCTCCCTCTGAAGCCTTTTCTAGCTCACACGTGCAACTTAGCCGATAAACTCACCCCTCCTAGAAAATTGCACTGGCTGGGAAAATTAAATCGACATCCACTCGAAAATTTCGACTTCTACTAGAAAATTGACCTCTCCTGTAAATTTTCCTTGCTCCAAAATTTCTCCCTCTCTGAGCAATTATCACTGCCTATTAGGGTAATTCGCACCCCCTCCTAGAGCATTGGAAAATTTCCCTCTCTTTATAGAAAAATCAATCTCTAATTCTCCCTAGAAATAGTTGTGAAGAATATCTCCAACTATCTCTATTGAAAACCTGACTATTGATGTCCCCGCGCCACGTCTGCACCCTTTCTATCACAACAACTCTATGTCTTGATGTGTTCTCCAAATGCCCTTCAATTTCCTCTTATATTCTCTCATTGACAAATCAACGACCATGATCCAATCACAATCGATGGCTAAGGCATTCTTGACCCCTTCAAGTTAATTTTTTCGAAAGTCTTCAGAAGAAAATAGATTTACCCCAACTGATACTTATTAATTAAGCTTATTTACTTGAGTTAGACTTAGGAAAATTAATTAACTGCTTAATTAAGTCTAATCAAGGTATTTTCTTGCGAAACCTCTCGTGGGTATTGGAGAAAATGTGTTCCTTAGCCTCATAGATACAATTTGAGACTAGAACACTTGTCTGAGCTACACAAACTAACTCTTCCTCTTATTGAGGTAGGTGTTATGCATAACACCCAACTTGTCTATGAAGAAGACGAGTCTTGCCTTCCCCAAAGCCTTTGTCAGAATATTTGCGACTTGCTCATTTATAGGTATATATTGTAGCTAGAAAATTTTACGCTACACATAATCCCTAATGAAATGGTATATGATGCCTATATGCTTGGACCTACTGTGAAACATCAGATTCTCTGACAACTTGATGCAACTCTTATTTCCCGAGTGTAGCATCGCATCTCTATCCTCTGACCAAACAAGGATACTAACATCTTCCAAAGCTATATGGCCTCTCACGCAGCCATGCTCGTTGCTATGTACTCTACCTTTGCAGAACTTAGTTCCATGGATTTCTCCTTCTTGTTGTACTAGGAAACAATTCTTGATCCCATGTTGAAGCAACACCCTCAAGTTTTTTTTCGATCCACTATGTTACTTTCCTAGTCTGCATCAGTATATCCAACCAACCTAACACAATCACCTTGAGCATATACGATCCC
>APFE031213174.1:0-19844 GCA_000404065.3 Pinus taeda
TAACACGGTCACCAATTAATTTAAAATACACACAATGATTTGCTTTGCTTCTGGTGAAGCCAAGTCCTTGTATAAATGTATCAAATTTCTGATACCACATCCTTGGTGATTGTTTTAACCCATACAAAGACTTCTTGAACTTGCATACGAGTTCTTTCTTACCCTTTGCTGCAAAGCCTTCAAGTTGCTTCATGTAGATTTCCTCTTTTAAATCCCCGTGAAGAAATTTTGTCTTCACATCCATCTGTTCTACCTCAAAATCAAAAGTAGCAACAACAAATAAAAGTAATCTAATATAAGTTACCTTGGCAATAGGACAAAAAATATCACCAAAATCAATTCTCGGCACTTGGGAATAACCTTTTGCTACCAACTAAGCTTTGTATTTCTCCACTTTTCCTTTTGCATTTGTCTTCCTTTTGAACACTCATTTGGTACCAAATGGGTTTCCTTCTAGCCGACAACTCCACTAGATCCCAAGCCTCATTTTTGTGCAAAGATGCCATTTCATCAACCATGACCTCTTTCTATATTTTTCTAACCTCTGAATCTACTGCTCCCTTCACAATTTTGTGATCATCGTCAGTAATAGATAAAGAAAAATTTGAACAGATAGTAGATGGAATATACCTTTCAGGCTGCCTGCTTTCTTGAACTGATCTTCTCACAACCGGAGTTTGTGGCTCTTCATCTTCTAATTCCTCCTCTGCTATAGAGTCTGATTCTTCCTCCTTTAGCTCAAACTCTATCTTCTCAAGTTCCTTTCATTGGACTTCATATTTAATAACATCTTTCACCTCTCTGAACACCATATCTCAGTTGTACAAAACCTTTTGCGTGACTGGGTTCCAAAGCTTATAACCCTTTAAACCATCCTTATACCCAATAAAGATGCACTTTTCAGATTTACTATCCAACTTGGTTCATTTCTCCTTTGGAAAATGTACATATGCATCACATCCAAATACCCTCAGATGTGAAAGAGATGGTTTCTTACCCGTCCATAACTCTTGTGGAGTCTTATCCTCCAATGTTGATGAAGGTGACCTATTGACTAGGTAACATGCAGTATCCACCACCTCTACCCAGAAATCCTGTCCTAACCCAATACCACTGAGCATGCCTTCTTGCCCTTCCCATCAACGTCTTATTAATTCTTTTCTACAATACATTTCGTCAGGTGTATATGAGTAGTCTTTTCATGCTATTACCACACTTCTTACAGAATTCTTCAAATTCCTTACTGCAAAACTCTCCACCGTTATCTGTCCTCAGCACCTTTATCTTCTTCTCTATCTGGTTTTCCACCAGAGCCTTAAATTATTTAAACCTTTCAAAGACTTTAGATTTCTTCTTAAGGAAATATATCCATGTATTCCTTGAGATGTCATCTATAAATGATACATAGAACACAGACTTACCCAGAGATGGAACCTTCACAGGTCCAAACACATCACTATGCACAAGTTCTAATATATGTTTTGCCCTCTTACTACCAGAGGGGAAACTCACTTGATTGTGCTTCGCATATACACAATTTTCACAAAAATCAAAATCCAGAGAGCTATTACTCATACCTTCTACCATACCTTTACCATTAAGTATCCGAAGGCCCTTTTCTCCAATATGTCCAAACCTTTGATGCAATTGCATGGTCTTCTCTCCAGAGACCACTATATTTTCTGCTCCACTTTCAGGAACCACAGAACTATTGCACCCATCAATAATAGTGCTACCTTGCACCTTGTACAGAGTTCCAATCTGAACTCTCCGCATCAATACCAGTGCTCCCCGAACCATCTTGTAGGTATCCTTCTCAAACATTGCTTTTACACCTGCATCATCCAGCTTGCTAACAGAAATCAGATTTCTAGCTAATGCAGGAATATGTAGAACACCTGGAAGCGTTCTAATCCTTCCACCTTGCAACTTCAACTTTACTTTTCTGTGACCAACGATTCTAGCCTTCCTGTCATCTTCCAAGAAGACATCACAACCATCATATTTATCATACTTGCAGAACCAATCTCTTTGGGGAGTGAAGTGAAAGGATGCACCTGAGTCAATCAACCATGCCTCATGGTCTACATGTTTACTTGAAGAAGCCAAGTACACATCCCCACCTTCTTTTGAGGTGATTTTCACCTCTACAGAAGGAGCCTCATCAGATCCCTTTCCTTCGTCAGGAGCTTTAGATTTACAATCCCTTTCGTAGTGCCCTTCCTTTCCACATTTCTAGCACACCACCTTTACAGGTTTTCCTGAATATTTAGATCTCCCTCTAGATTTAGATCTCCCACTCGATGACTTATTTTTGTTTCTGTTCTAGGACCGTCCTAGTATAGATAAGGCATCACCATTCTGGCTCTCTGTATTTTTCCATCTCATCTCCTCCGTCAGCAAGGATGAGACTATTTCATCAAAATGAAAGGTAGTTGCATTGTTACCTATTGCAATAACCAGACTATCCCATGAATCTAGTAGAGAACACAACAAACTAATGCACTTATCTTCATCTGAAATTTTAATATCAACAGATGCTAACTGACTTACCACAATATTAAACGCATTCAGATGCTCTGTCACCGAGTCTCCATCTTTCATCCTCAGGTTATATAGCTTTTTCCGTAGGAACAGTTTATGCACCGGAGACTTAGATTGGCACAAAGTCCCTAACTTGTCCCACAAAGCCTTTGCCGTAGCTTCCCCTAATACATTTAGAAATATTGAATCTGAGACACACAATTGTATTGTGCTCTTTGCCTTACGATCAAACTTCTTCCATTCTTCATTGGTCACTCCTATTGGGTTAGTACATGGATCTACCACAATCCACTGATCTTTATCCACCAACAGATCCTCCATCTTGAGTTTCCACAACTCAAAACTCTGACCATTAAATTGCTCGATCTCTATCTTTCCACCAATTGCCATCTTCTTTCACCACTAGAATTGATCTTGCAAATCTCCCATTGAACAGGGTCTACCATAGGCCCGAGCGGAACCCCTCAGCAACAATGCGTCCCCTTGATGCCAAAAACAACTCTGATACCAAATGTAGGTTTTAACCCCATACAAAAATTACCTACATATGAATTTAAAACACAAAAAATAAATAATGCGAGATCATAACACATAAAACACATATACATAGAGATTTTCCCCCGAATCCCAAAACCGAGACTACCAGCTTGATTTTTCATTATGTTCCTTTCAATGTTACAATACATATTTATACATGTCGAAGCATCCAATACCATGGAACGAAAACCATCACGTCCAAAAACATGTGTGAAAATCATGCACAAAACCATAAGTGGGTCTACCCAACCTAACATAGGGTCCAAAACCAAAATTTTCCCAGGCACTGCCCCGGACCCAATAAAGTGGGGTTACGGGAGCCCTTCAAACCCCCTACGTGGAAAGGATATAACACAACCCAACACCTAGAAGGGACAATGTAGCCATGTATGGAGCACCAATATCTCCCCAAGAGGAGAAAGGACTGGGATTTCCCCCAAGGGGAAATCCTTGATTGGTGGACTCCATTTTCTCAACCTAAGACCAACAGGGGAACAATGATGTTATTCTGATTAAAATAAATTTTATGACGCTTTGACACAACTTTCTTTTTCAATTTTTAAGAGTCGAGAAAAATCTAAAGATGACTGTAGTCGCCTTTGATTTTTAATGAGCCTGAAGTGACAAGTGCTCAGATGGACCTTTTCTTTTAAGGAGTCTAAAAAGGAATGAAAGTGACTACTTTGGAAATATACATAGAGGGATTACCAAACCAATTACAAAACTATAAGATACTTTTACGTACAGTAGTCAATCTTCCCGAATGCTGTGTTCAGTGCATTGTGATCGATAGGGCGGCAAACACGGCTTCCTAAGGATAAAGGGTATCAACCTATTGTGGTTTCCCAATATATACTCAATGGTACATGGGAGCAAAAGTCTGTACTGGCACTTGTCATATCAAAGAGGAGGAATCACCCAACATATGATGAATACGATAGTTACCAGGCTTTACGATGCCGGAATACGTCTCTAGCCTAGACTTCTAGATGTTGTGCATTAGATTCCAAAGCGTTTTTATGTTCATTGAGGTTTATTTTACAGTTGATCTTTCTTAAGAAGTTTTCCTTTCAAGATTCACCACATGATGTAGTTATATAATTC
The DNA here is from genome assembly GCA_000404065.3 of Pinus taeda. Classification (NCBI taxonomy): domain Eukaryota; kingdom Viridiplantae; phylum Streptophyta; class Pinopsida; order Pinales; family Pinaceae; genus Pinus; species Pinus taeda. The sequence continues at coordinate 4,186 of APFE031213174.1, forward strand.
CTAAATATGCAATCTAAGATGATAAACAGTCGTTTGTTTTCTTTTAGCAATGAGAATCCTAGCTACTAAGGAAAGAAGAGTAAAATTCTTTCAACATAGAGCAGAGAGCACACACTAAATGCACTTTTCCTAAATCAATTTCCTCATTCAGTCTAAATGCAGATGCACATGCATGTATTTGTTTTTTAGTTTCCTTAATGTGAGAATGAAAAAAAGAAAACTAAGTATAGATATGAACTACTTTTCTTCAAAGCGACACTTTAGCAATTTCTTTTCAAAAACGAAAGGAAGACTAAGACGACACTTTGAATTTTCGAATGGAAAACTATTTTCGACACTTCAAAGAATTGATAATACAAATAAAATACAATGTAAAAAGTGTAATCGACTATCTAAAATAGGAAGACTTTACGACACTCTTTTTCTTGACTTAAAACGACAGTTGTGACACTTTCAAATCAAAATATGACAGTTCGATTAAGCTACTTTTTGCAAAGGAACACTGTAAATGATGAAAAATACATAAAGAAAAACATTTACAATTCCTTATCAATGGAGGCTGAAAAATGTAAAGGAAGAAGGTTTCAACAGTGATATACTGATCATAGATAGCAAAAATCTTGAATAGAGTTGAAAACAATGAAGAAAAACCCAAAATCTAGAGGCAGAAATAGTCTCATTCAATCATTGCACCTGTCCTTAAGGGAAACAAGGATGCATCTCACCTGCAGCACACAGGAGGTGCGATGCATCCAGACTACCAATGAGAGACAGTGCAAAGGTCTAGGAATGAGACTGAGCTCGGTTTTCACTCAGAGTTTGCAGCTAAGTCCAGGGGTTTAGGCTGAGCTTATGATAGGCAGTAAACACAAAGTATAGGGGCTGATCTAATGAGGTTATTGAGCTACCAACAGGGCTCTTAGGATGTTTGCAAGTCAGATGTTCAGTTCATAAACCACCTGGAGATTGACTGAAGCAGTGTTGATATACTTTGTAGTTGCATAGCAAAATCAATTCGAAGGCTATCTAGCTTAACTTCAGGGTCCATTTGTAGTTTATAAATCAAACAATAGTAACAAACAAAAAAACTATTCATTCGCCAGTATGGTCACCATTTTTCTTTTGAGAAAACTAGTGTCTATTCAGAGCTACTAGTCCCACTAAGATGGGTAGCTATCTTATAAACAGACAATTTAAAGTAACTTGTGCTTCCCTTTATGAGAGATAGATGAGAGAGAAGTAGAGAGCACCAACCTTAGTCTTTCGCTTGGATCCTTACTTGTTTCCTGCCTCCTTTGATAGAGCTTTGCCACTCCTTCCTCACTTGTCCCACTTCAAAGAAACACCTGTAGAGAGAAAGTAGAAAAATACCATCAAAGCATAGAGATCTATAACCATAAACAATATAGGATCAGATGTACATTAACCATACAAATGCATACACAAATACAATATTCAGACATATACAAGCATATCGAGGAAAACTTAAATAGCTTTATTGATAGAAGTAGTAGAAGAGAGGATTACAACACAGTTGCTTGATCCAGCGCCATCCTCCCAGCATGAAAGCCTTCTTCACCTCATGAAAAGCTAGATCACCCAACAATACAATGCTTCACAGAGAAACCAACAACACTTCCTTACAAAATACAAAATTCCAGCCTCTAGATCTCTAGGATGAGGGATCTATATATAGATATTTGCAAGGGGTTGAGTCAACTTCTGGGATTTTGATTAGTGTCATTTCACTGATAGTTCTTAGTTCCACTTGGAGATTTCATGATCTCTTACTCATCCCTGGGTGAATTCAGAGAGGCAAGTGTCATATGAGAAGTTTCTAGAAGATTCTTTGGGTTTCCACCTAGCAAACTGCCTCTTCCATTTGTCTGCTCTCGCTCATCACACCCTATAGAAGGGATTTGTAGCATGCATCACACCCTCTATGTGTAGCAGGTGAGATGCATCGCACCCTTAGCATGGAGCAGTTTGTATGGTCCAATTTTGACCAGTTCTGAGAAGTTTTTCAGGGAGAACTTCTGGGAAATAATGTAATCAGTTGACCTTGATCCTTTATGGTATGAAACAACACTTTTAGGGGTTTAGAAGCCCTTGGTTTATGGACATATGTGATTGGGGTTTCAGTGCCCAAATATGTTTATAACACTTAGGTTAATTAAGTTCATTTTAAAGCTTATCTTAAGTTATGTCTCAGTTTTCAGGCCTTAGCGATGTGACTCAAAAAACCATAAATGCAAATAAATGAGACAAGACCCTTTCAATTTGATGAATTTTCTACACTAGAGATGGTAGAAAACACACAATCAAATGCAATCAACCAAGCAACTGAAAGAAAATTTATTTTTCACTACTTCACTTTTTGAGAAAATAAATTAATGAAAAATATATTCCAATTCTTAGTTTCCTGACAAGTACATTTCTAACATTCCTTCCAAAAGAAAAAAGAGTTATTTTTCTTTTCAAATTCCAATGAAATCCTAGTCTTTAATGATGCTGACTATTGTATCATACTGATGCAACAAACTAGAATTTCATACTTTTCATGAAACGACGAAATGAATTTTTCGCATACAACACTTTAATGAAGACGTTTTCAAGAAAATTATCTCCTCAAGCAAATGAAAACATGAAAAGAGAAACTCGTTCATACTAATGAAACATCAAATTTATAAAAAACAAGACAAGAAATGTGATCCATGCCAGAAAAGAAACTTTTAGACAAGAAAATGAAAACTTTTTAAACTTGTATAACGGGGGTCAAAAGCCATAGCAGGACCGCAAACGAGATGCAAGGATTAAATGTACCAACAACTTGACTCACTGAGTTCACAATCAGCTGAATGGATGACAATCTAGATGACCTTGTGCCACTAACCATCCAATGACCCAAGAAGTCAAGCAGAAAGATGACACATCAACAAGAAAACAAACCAAATGAAAAGAAACTTTCTAGTCAGGGAAAAAGCAGTCTAAAAGGCTTATAGGGTCGAAATCATGAGAGCAAAAAACACTAGCCAAGATTTGGGACAAACCCTAATCTTCACTTACACGCATTGGTGTGACTGCCTAACTAACAAAAAGCACTAGAATGAGGTCGATGCAACTGTTTCTCAACATATCGCGCTGATCGGTGTGACTATCAGCTAATTAAGCATGTCGAGTGAGGAAGCCAAGAAAAAAAATAATTTTTTTAAAGCTGGGTCTAGATTTACTACTATGAATTTCAAACTCAGACCAGTAAGCAAAGGAAAACAAATGGAACCAAAGGGAAAAAATGGAACTAGAAAAGTTCACACAAAACCATCAAATCTCAAACAAACAACCAAAAGGATGGATCTCCCCAGTGGAGTTGCCTATTTGTGGTGAAGTAAAATTATGAGTGCAAACACGAACAATTCCTCTAGCTCGATAATGGGTCTAATCACAATCGATACATTCTATGGAAGATTTCCTTAGGTTAGAACCACTTTAGAGGGCCTACCTCTTAGTGCACTTATCCCATTGGTGATGACTTTGCTTGCTTGCTCTAGCTATCTTTGGTTTCCTTCCTCAAACACCTGAAGCATGTAAACAACAACAAACAACAACCGTGATAATAGACAAATTGTAATTCAAACTTCTTAACAAGTCAAGAAAAATTAATCCATATAAACATGTAAATTTACAAATCATGTAGGAAATCAATCGATAATTGTATATATATTGAATAAAGAAGAGATTACAACCATTGTCTTGATGTTGTTTTTCTCCTCCAACAAAACTAGGTTCCTATGCACTTCCGTTAGCATTCCATGATGGCCTCAACAATGATAGTTTTAAGGCTCTTCCCTTTAGGCTTCACACTAAACCAAATTCACACTTCTCCCTCACACAACTAGAGAGCTACAACTATGAATAACTTGTTGCTTACTCCAAACTTAATTAGCACTAGCACACCAATCTTAACACTAGCTTGTGCTTGGGAAAAAGGGAGGTTTATATAGCATGAATGGATGGGAGATGGATCCTCTTCTCATTATAGAAGGTATTATCTCTTGAGGTATTTCCATCCTTATAGGGAAAGGAGCCAAAAATGACATCCTCGACCCCATCCAACCAAACGATTTACCAGACTTTCGTTACGAAGCTTCTAGAGTTGGAAGCTTCGATTCTTTATTTAAAAAAAATTCCATAAGAGGACCAACATGACTGGAACAAAGCTCAATCACTCCAGTCAGTGCTAGGGACTTTTTTAATCACTACATATCGACGTGAGGAGGAAAAGGGTCATTAGCATCGGTCTTGTAAACTGGGAAAAGCAAAAGATTTTGGGGAAATGGTGCAAAAGGGAATTGTTCTGCTCATGAAGAGGGACACAATGGAAGTTTCTTCATGAAGGGAGAGCATGTAGGGTTCACTGTAGAGGTCCTCGAGGATCAAGGAATGGGGAGTACAAGGATAGTGACAAAATGTTGTGTAACAAGTACTCACATAAATAGTGGGGAAAAAGTGAAAGTGAAACATCTAATGTATAGGTAGCATGTCGCTCTTAAACATGACATTCATATATTTCTCATGTCAGATTTGGGATATCCTCACTTAGTCACCTATCCTTCTGGGTTTGGGTAATCCATTTTTCCTCTCATCTGACTATTCCACTTCATCATCATGACACTTGGTCCTATGTTGAGTAAAATGCTACCACACTCTGGAGTCGTGTCACCGATATGTTCAAGAGAAGTCATATCTTTAGTTTTTATGACCTATACATTGCCTGACCTTTTGAAGCTGTCCTGGATCATACTTATTTATTCCACTTTATTGCTTGTTTTGTGTCAATGATGAGGGAATCATTATGGCCCTCCTTCGATGGGTCATTTCCTGTTGACTTCAGGTCATTATCAGGGAATATGACTTAGAAACTCCCTTTCAGTACCTTAGAGCTTGTATGGCTTAATGGTAAGTTCTTTACATTTGATGATAGGTTTTCATCATTGGCCTCTGATCAGATGATTCCATGAGTGTCCAACATTAGCTTCATTTTCACATTCACAGATTATACTATCATACCTTAAGAGTCATTGTCATTATTGGTGGTTTCTCTCATGCCTATTAACGGTTCACATCATTCACTAGTAATCAAGTGGTTTTCTAGCATGTTCGACTTCGACACATTCATTCACATGTTAGAATTCGTAATTTGATCGGGTTTGGATGGAGTGAAAGACCCTAAGTTTTGTCTCATATAGGTGAATTTACGTGGAGTTATGTATTATTGATGATTGTATACATGTTTCCTCTATACGGATGGTTGTGACCATACCATGGGACCTTCTATCTATGATGATGATGATCCTTTTCATTCGGATGGTTGTGCCCATACCGTGGATGTTTTCACATGGTAATTTCTATTTGGATGGTTTTGTCCATAACGTGGATTCAGTTTTTGATATATATGACAAAGGTATTAGATATGTATATGTATATGTGTCCTTGATTTGTAGGTCTCCTAACGGTTTTTGTTCTATTCCTTACACTAGCTCATAAAGCATCTTAGCCATCACTCCCTGTTCTACCATCATGCTTTAGGGGGCATATGTTACACAATATTTTGTCACACCTCCTACACTTCCCTGTGTCATACCCCGGAGTGCAAAAATCTTGGCAACTATGCATTGTACCCATCCTGATATGCAACCTAGATCCTCCCTAAAGAACTAATGAAAAGTTTCCTTGAGCCTTTCCTAACAAAAATGAGCTCAAAACCCTAATTTATAGGTCAGCACGACTGTCACACTGACCTCACGTGATGATGGCAAGTTGCACCATATAAGTCTCATGCTACCAGCACGGTTTTTGCCTGGACACTTGCGTTGAACCCTAAAAGGCAAGTTTTCTCAAAGCAGAGGAGTAGCTTCATGATCTAGAGGCTTCCAGAACGGCGAGTTGGATGATGTTTGTTGTGGATGTGGTTGAATTCTCCCAATATTACCCTTTGATATTATCCCTATGAGCTTCGTCCTTGAGATAAGGACCTTCCCCTATCTTTGGTGAGATCTTAGCTCCCTCTCCCTGCTTATAAATTCATCCTCCTTCGTTCCTAAATGGTTGGTCTCTAATTATTTGCACCCTTATGTTGAGATAGTGTATACATGTTATTCACTTTGGCTTGGAGAAGGAATTCTTGGAGAGCTTGATCTTGGACTTGGACATTCACACAAGGGGGGCTACTAACATTTATCTTGATGCTCCTTGATCTATTAAGTAGATTACATTTGATTATGCTTGTTTCAATTTTATGCTTTGTCATGTCTTTGGCCTCTTGTGTAGGTATTCAAATGCTATGAATAGCAAGGACTGAGCCTGAGGAGCAAGTGATAAAGATATTCAACAAAGGAGTGCATTATATCATCAGAGTGAGGTGGGTCTCCTTCCTCTTCTCTTATTTCGATTGTTATCTAGGAAAGTGTCTTTCATATTGTTTCGTTTGTTGCTAGACCCACTCATTGGGCTAGAGGGATCATCTTTGTTTGCAGAAGGAATTTACCTACTCAACAATAGGACAACTTGGACGCATTAAACTAGTGTGACATGGCTCTTGTCAATTAGTTATCTCAGTAAATTCAATTTAGAGGGATTGGAGTTCAGTTATGCATGTGTGATTGCTAATAGAAATCTAGTTTAGTTATATTCAGTTGTATTAAGTTAACTGACCTCTAACTATTGATAGATTCAGTTGAAGGTTAGTTGTGCAGTGGGGAAAAAAATAAAACTCAAATATTTGTTAGTTAACTGATCAATCAACCCAAAATAGCTAATGCATGCAAGGAATTTTAATTCCTCAGCTGAAGTGGAGATGGCAAGGGAATGTAACATTAGTTGTAGACTAGTTTTGAGTGTACAAGTGTTGTATGAGTTAAGAGATCAATCCTTGGGAATTGTGCAAGAAAATAGGAGGAAATCCATACCTTTTAGGTGATAATTTCCTCAAGAATTACAGAAGGAAATAAGAGGCTTGATGAGCAAATAATTGGCTAATTTTTGTCTATATTTTGTCATTCAACAAAGAGAATAATTATTCTTTTGTTGGTTGTGCTCAGAGTTGGAGCAACCAATTGTAATAGTTTCTCTATTCAACTGATTAATGCAAAGAGGCTTGAGGGGTTTTTCCCAGTTGGGTTCCCATACAAATCACTGTGTATTTGTAGTTTTTCTTACTACATGTCTATGCATGTTGTTTTAAATTGTGATTTCCATTCCATAGATCAGTAGAGTAGAATTGTATCTCTTATTTTTTAGTTTTCAATCTTGAGCAGTTACAATTTATTTCAAGTTTCTACATGGTATCAGAGCCCTAAAATCACATTAGAACCAATATTTCAAACTTGTCTCTTAGGAATTTTGAATTTGAAGCTTCAGTGCAGTAGTTTTTATTTTAGGTTAGGAGAATTTCTTTCAACAGATTGATATTGGAGTATGCCCTAGAGGGTAGCTCAAATTTCATAGCCTAGAAGGATTGAATAAAACTAGTGCTTGATGATAATGGTGTGTTATAATATGTTAAAAATGATATTGCAAAACTTCCGCAGTGAGATGCACAAAAGTTATCCCATTGGAAGAAGTATGGCAAGGTGATAGTGAATTGTTTGTGTCCTTGGATAAGTATGCCTTTGAAATAATTCAGATATTTCACATGGAGAATTATGAGCCCATGGACACACCTCTAGCTACAAATTAGAGGAAGGAGAATGTCACTTCAGGTGAAGAGGTTTATGCTACCATTTGCAAGTAGCTTTTGGGTTCTTTGATGTATGTTGTGAACACAAGACCCAACATGTGCTATGTAGTAAACCACCTGATTCAAGCTAAAGTGAGGCCTACCAAGTTGTATTGGAAGGAAACAAAGCATGTGTTATGTTACCTCAAAGGAACTACTGAGTATCGATTATGGAACAGGAGGGTAGAGGGAATGAAGCTCTAAGGCTTCACTAATGCAGATTAGGTAGGGAGTCCATTAGATAGGAAAATCACTTTAGGTGCTATCTTCAGTTTTGGGTCCAGAACTATTTATTTATACAACATGAAGTAGAGGTCTGTGGTGCTCAGCTCAGGAGAGACTGAATACATGGTTACCAATCAAGCAACGTGTGAGGCCATATGGATGAGGAAAATACTTGTGGGTCTTTTTGGTTAGGAGATGGATCCAACAATGATATATTTTGATGATCAAAGTTTCATTAATCTCTTTGAGAATTCGGTATTTCATGACAAGTCCAAGCACATTGATATCTGGTATCATGATTTGTGGGACTATGTGGAGATGATAATTATGTTTCTATAGTACATTCCAACTGAGGATAAAGATGTTGATATATTGACAAAGGAACTGTCAAGAAGTAAATTCAAATTCCATAGGTGTAGGATGGGGTTGGTGAAAAATCCATTTCTTGTTAAGAGGGATTGTTGGAAAAATGTAGCAAGAAAGGCTCAATTTGACTTTGGCATTAGTCAAATTGAGTAAATCGAATTTATACATCAACAAGACAAATTGCAGGCAGTTAACTATTGTGGCATGGCTCTTGTCACTTATCTAGCCCAGTAAATGCGAGTTACATGACTTGGACTTGATTTATGCACGTGTGATTGCTAAATTTTAGCAATCTAGTTCATTTATTTTCAGTTGTATTAAGTTAACTGACCTCGAACTATTGATAGAGTTAGTTGAATGTCAGTTGTGCAAAGGGAAAATAGTCTAACTCAGAGATCTATTATTTAAATGATCAATAAGCCCAAAATAGCTAATGAATTCAAGGAATTCAAATTTCTTAGTCGAAGTGGAGATGACAAGGTAGTGTAACATCAGTTGTAGATTATTTTTGAGTGTGTAGGTGTTGCGTAAGTAAGGAGATCGATCCTTGGGAATTGTGAAAACAAATAGGAGCCCAAAATTCTTACCTTTTAGGGGTTAATTTCATTAGGAATCATGCAAGTAAATAGGAGGCTTGATGAGAAAATAATTGACTTTGTGTCGGCTGAATTTTTTCATTCATCAGAGGGAATAGTTATTCTTTTGTAGGTTATGCTCAGAGTTGGAGCAAGCAATTGTAATAGTTTTCCTATTCAACTGATTAATGCAAAGAGGCTTGAGGGGTTTTTCCCAGTTGGGTTACCATAGTAATCACCATGTATTTGTGGTTTTTCTTATTTCATGTCTGTTCATGTTGTTCTAAATTGTGATTTCCATTATACAGATCAGTAGAATATAATTATGTCTCTTGTTTTTCAGTTTGAAAACTTGGGCAGTTGCAATTTCTATCAAATTTCTAAATGTTGATGGTGATTTATATTGAAATAATCCCTTAATCCTAAGATTGTAATCACTCTAAACATGTAATCCTTCCTCAACTATTTCCTCACCCTCATCCATACTAAAACCAGGGAATATATCCCAAAAAATCATATCCAATTCATTGGGTTGTTCATCAACCTCTTCCTTTGTCTCACTTTATATTTTATCATCTTATTCCTCTACTTGGTATATCTATCCATAAACCTATTCTATACTAAATTCATGGTATTTAACCGTTGGAGTATAGGTTTTACTCAAATTATTTTCCTAATAGTAGTTATAGACGTTATCCATGCTACCCCCTCTAAATCTATATTCGAGTTTGTAGGAAAAGATTTAATTAGATTTAGAGGGATAGGGCTCTAAATAAATGGTTTGTATGGTATTTCATTTGAAATACCTTCTCAAGTATTCCTATAAATGATAATTATTTCATTTGTTAAGCATTTTATCATTCTTTGAAGACTATCCATGTCCATGGTATCTTCCTCCTTTCTTATACTAAATGATAATTGGTAGACATTTGTATTATATAAAAGGTTACAACAAATTATCTTACAAAGGATTAAACTAAATTTTTCTTCAGAGATTATGAATATAAATAAACAATAAAACATAAAACAATCCTTCTCCCTTCAAAATGATAGAAGGGACATATCTAACCCTAGACCTTCGATAACTTAGTATTACTAATTCTCGAGTACAATAATAAGTTATTACCATTTTAATGCATAAAATAATGTAAAAATATTGCATAATTAGCTTCTATGTGAAACACTCCTTCCACTAAACTCAAGGGAGTCCAATCTTTGTTGAATAATAATTAATATTTTCTTATTTACCTTTCTCTCACTAGAATCTTAGCTTGATATCCTACCTCTTGATAGTGGAGTGGAGGAATATGAATCTTTCCTTAAAACTTGTGAAAAATAAGGGTACTTAGAGGCATCAACAATATTTTTTCCATTTGATTCCTCCCCTTTTTCCTTTTATTTTTCGAACTCCTCCTTGTCTAGTTCTAGATTATTTTCTTTTGAAGTTACTAAAATTACACCAATTGAAGTCTGATTGTTATGATTTGGAGTTGTGATATTCATGTGCACTTGACCTTTTACTAATGGTTGAGGTTTAATATATGAGTTATGAGGACCCATTTGTACTAGTTCTTCTCCCTCATCCTCTTAATCTTTCAAAACCTTAAAATTGTTGTTGAAGAGATTAGATAGTTGTGACCAAATCCTTTTATCAACTTGAGTTCCCTTGGGCTAATTTTTATTATGGATTTTTGAAAGTTGCTTGAATGATTATTGCTTAATGTTATTAAGAGTTGTTGTAATATTCTTAGAAGATCAATAATTTTCTTGAGCTCTTGGAAAAATTTTAGTGATTTTTTCATATACATGGCAAGAGTTGCACATGAATGGGATATGCTCATAATAAAGGGAATGAAGATGGCTTATAACCTCAATTAAGCTGAATCACCTATGGTAGACCCTTTGCAGGACCCAATTCCACATGATTTTTAGGGCATGTGTGAATACAACCCTTCGACTTAGCTTGGTTGATGTAATGTCCCAACTTGTCTCCAATAGATTTAAGAGAGTATTCACCCTAAAAAATAATAGGGGGTGTAGTAGTTTTATACAAATAGGAGTAACGAAAATTTCCATCCTTGGATTGAAATCAAGGGTCTAGGGAGAAATGAACATTCCCCTAGATTCCATAAAGGAGGAACCTAATCTGAAGATTAGGTCACTATCTTACTTTTTACCAAATATATATAGATAGAAACCTTTTCCATAATAAATCACAACAACATGATTTAGAAAAACCCGGTTCTCTAAGATCCATTCTTGAATTTCTTAAGGACTTTTCCAAACACTTGTAAACATACTAGCTAGATCTCTCTCATGCAAGAGGATAGAATTAGTTTTTTCCTTAGAGGATATAAAATCTATATTGTGGATATATTCTACCTTTTTAGAAAATTTTCTATACACATGATGTTTCTCACCAGTAGCTTTAGAGGATTTGATCGAAGAAATAAAATATTCCTCTTCTAGAATGGAGGTCCTACCCATGATGTTAGGTTAAGAGAAAAACTTATATCTAACTCTAATGAAGAGAATATAGATTCAACCCAACATGAATTGAATAATTTTTTTGTTAGCTTTATTAATTGTAGTATGAACATATGATTCAAGTACTAATGAGGTCTTTGTCGTAGACAATGTCTAAGGTAAACCCTAGTTGTGACAATGCCTACAAACTTCACCACTCTACACTTTGTAACATTTTTTTCTTATAGATGTAATGATTATGATTTATTTCTCCTTACTTAGTTGTTTTAGATTGTGGTTTGTATATGATAACATTCTTTTTGGACTAAATAACATCCTTATTTAAATTTTAGCTTATCTTCCCTTACAACCTATCATCTCAAATTCTATTTTTTTTCACTTCTTGAAAGTTTGATGCTAAGGAATTCTTTCCTACGCACTTAATGAACATGGACATAGGTGTAGGTAAAGCATTCGCATAAACCTCAATTTGAATTTCTTGGCTATGAGTTATTTTGGGTATAAAATGGTTGATTGAAGTCAAGAATCATTGGTGTAAGTCCTTTACTCATTACTTAGGACCCAAGGCTAATGAGAATTTTTTTTCATAAAGTTGGTGGTATCTTAACCAAACATATTTAAAAATGTCTTTTGGAAATTAGTTCTACCACCCCTTTTTAAACCCCAAGTTTTGTAATTGTATTCAAGAATGATAATGTTGGAATGATCAACATGAAAATTTTAATAGAATTTAATTTATTTAATATATTTCCAAATGCTAAATAAAAGAGTAGCCAACATGGACCTAGATGCCTCAGAAGTAATATTTCTTGAGGGAAAATATATAAGGGGGACTTGAGAAGTTTCCTATATACTTGAATTAATTGTCCAAATATCTAACTTGGAAGTTGAGCTACCAAACTACTAGTAGTTATGAGAATAATGTGGAAGTGGTTTTATATTTCTCCAAGCACATGGGAAACATACCCATACGGAGCCTTCCAAATTCGACCAAGTAGTCCAAGATAGGACCCCAATTGTTTTATACATGTAGAGAGGGTATTGTTAGGTAGTAGTGGACGTGGATGAGAAGGAGGAGCTAGAGAAGAGTATGGTGAAGTGAAAAGAACCAAAAAATGTGTGTAAGAGAACCAAAGAAAATCGATGGGAATGAAACCAAATCACATATGAGGCTTTGAGAGTGACCCTAAAAAGGGGGTGATTAAGAAATAATTAATCCATAGTAGACTTATGAGGAATTGTGATTTTAAATAAGTTAGTTAAGGAAATTAGTGAATAAACCTTCAATAGGAGTCAAAGTAACCAAAGGAAATCCTGATTGATTTGTTATGTTTAGGAACAAGAGGCACTAAAGGAGAAGCAATGAGGGACTACTACAATGGTGAAAGGATCCATTTTTGTGTTGTGTAAGCCCATAACAACCTTGCTTTGCTAGGTTATTAAACCTATAGTTACTAACTAAAGTGTAGAATCTTGATTCCTATATGTGAAGGAGAGTGGAATTCATGTCTTCTACCTTGATTTTGAATTCTATAGATCCTTAAGAGGAGGTTTTCCTTAAGGCATCAAATGTAGCTCATGAATGGCCAACTGTAATAAATACTACAATGTAGTTGATCTAATGGTTGGAGAGTGTCTATCCCTTTCTCTGTTTCTAACAAACTTAATAGAACTAGATCAATGTATCTACCTTCTTGTTAATCAAATTGAAATATTTTTAGCATATGGTCTTTGTTATATTGAATTACTTCATATATTTGTAATGATTAGCTAATTTTTTTTTATGATGTTTTATTGATTATGTTTGGAATGAAGAGTTGGAAGAATGTTTGATCATGTTGAGAAGTTAGTTATCATGTTCTCATGTAAGTTCTCTACATACAAAGGAATTTCCCTAAGTTAAATTATTCCTACGAGTAATTTTGTGAAGTGGAATTTATATGTCGAATGGAGCTTTGTAGCTCTTTATGTATTCACTAATGTGAATGGCCCTTTTTAGGATAGTTGTGGGGTAAGAATAACTATAACTATATATTTTTTCTAAATGAGAAGATGTGAAAGTTCTTCTTTGCATAAGGGGACCTTTACCCTTTGGAGACATTTTAAGATACTAACCTCTCTATTTGTAAGTGTTAAAAGTCTAATGTTTGAATTTGTAGTCTCAAAGGAGTGAAAATAATTGTCATTCTAATAGGTGATGTTGTAGATTTGTCCATTGGCCATCTCTTTAGATTCTTTGAGAATATGTTTGGTTGAAGGTAGTGTTTGGGATACCTTCATAGTATAGAGAATATTTTTGAGTCTTTAGAGGTTCATGGGTAAATTTTTTTCCATTTCAGAGTTAGTTTTAGACCTTTGGAGTAGGATGAGAAACTTTATTAGGCGATTCAAACATTTAAATATTGACCCCTTTTAATTTTGGGGATTGACCCTTTTAATTTTAGGAATGGTATGGTAGAATATTTAGAATTTTGGGGATTGTAGTCCTTGGCTTCAACCCAAGGTCACATGGTTGGATAGGAGCCATGACCAAGGGCTTAGATAATGTGGGTTTTTGGGCTTTCAACTACTAGGTATCAAGCTTGAGTGTTGCATGATCAATAAAAGTAACACCATGAAATACCCCAAACACTATTGTGTATCATCTATTGGGCTTTAAGAAATTGGATATCAGGGGATCACGATGTGTAAGAATCCTTAATACAAATAGACAATAACAAGTTTATTGATTTTCAGACACTTCTCTATCAACTACACCTTATTTGAATTCAAGTATCAAGTGATTGAATATTGATCTAACATGATAGTGATCAATTATTGATCCACACATATTGATAAATACTAATAACTATTGTCAATTGTTGGGAAATATCATGTCCATTAACTATGTGGTATCTTCCTTTTGGCCATTAGAGATTGAGCATGAGGATGTTGGGACATTAGTCATCGGATAATCATGTATTAGGAGGTTGGGACATATATATGGGATTTTTCCTCCCTATATTGATAGACCTGAAAGGTATTGATGTGGTAGGCCAGCATGGAAATCTAACATGGTGACATGATGCAGAAAAGGGCTACCACATGTCAACCATGTGCTATATGGTGTGGCATTGTATGATGGTGAAATATAGGAAAACGGACTACCATGTGTGTGTCACATGACAATGGTATGGATTATGACATGGAACTTAGAGGGAATACCTTGAAATGGGAACAATTGTTGGTCCAAAGCTGAGTTTTGGCTGAAATTTATATCATTGGAAATCTCTCAATGAGCATAAGAAAATGAAAATCTTAGAAATGAATTTTAATGAGGATGGAGTAGAGGAATTTTTTATAACCCCATCTCCATAAATGAACCTTGAGTATAGATTTAGATACCCCATATCCTTAATCATGCATTAAGGGATTGGGTATGTTATATCGTAGTATCATAGCCATGGTTCAAACATTAGGTTTGAAGGGCCAAAAATATGTCACAATGATGAAATTAGAGATTTAACATATAGTGTTATAAAAGTTGGGTCTTATTAAGGTTAAAGATTTGTTGTAATAGAATTTGTTGAATTAAATTTTAATTGTTTTATCTAAACCATATTTGAGTGTGATGTGTAATAACAAACAAACATCAATCTTAAGTTAGCATAAATGTGACCAAGGAAAATAGATATGTTGAAATTTTATTATTGTCTTAAACTAACAATTGTGTGTTGTTTCAACACATAAGAAGACTTGCCAACAAAAAAAAAACAAAAAAAAAAGAAATGTTTGATAGAATTGTACAATACAACTTAGATAAGACTTCTGATAGAGAAGAGGAGTCAGATCCACTACAATAGAATAGGCCATTTCTTCCAATGTTGGACAATTGGTAGTGTCCGGATGGATATTAGTTGTGCTAGTGTTGGAATTGATGTCATCCAGGGTTAGCATGGAGATTTGGAGTTTATAACGAATCCCGTGGTAGCTGTAGCCTTCATGTAGAGAATCATCATAGTAGCAGGTTTACTAGAGAAGCCATAAAATTATGACTATGATGGTTGGGAGTTCATGATTCCAAGCACAAGAAGAAGATTCAAGGAGAAAACAATGGTAGAGATTTTGTAGCCACGTTTTTTGGTAGAAGATGTGATCAAAGAATACATCAGACCCTATCCATTGGAAATTGCTACAAAATAGATTTCCAAATATGTGTGGAAGTCTAAAAATGGAATCCTTGATCAAACATT
>APFE031213179.1:12516-29414 GCA_000404065.3 Pinus taeda
TTTGACTTGGTTGAATTATACTAGCCTCTAGCATTTCTGCAACCATACATTCAATTTCACTCTTTTGGGCATAGGGATATCTGTACGGCCTGATGTTTGGAGGAACACTTCCTGGAATGAGATGAATAGCATGATCATGATCACGAATAGGTGGGAGACTTTTGGGAGTCTCAAATACCTTGGAATGATTGTCCAAGACTTTTTGGAGATCTGGAAAAATAGATGATTCCGATGTGGAAACATCTAGCAAACATAATTGTGCAATTACACCTCTTTGTTCCTTTTTTAGAAGCTTTGTCATACCGTTAGAGCTTATTATCTTTCCCTGTTTCCCTGCAATACCCCTTAATTCAACTTCCTTTCCTTCGCAGAAAATTTTAGGAGAAGTTCTTGAATCTTTTAAAAGCTATTGTACCCAAGGATTGTAGCCATTGAATTCATAGTACAACATCAACACCTCCCATTGAAATGGAAAGCATTGAGTTAGTCAATACATATTCTCCCATGGATAGCTTGATATTATGGCACTTTCCAGAGCAATTTACCATTCCTGCATTTGCAACCATCACTTGACACTCTAGTGTTGGATATAGGAAGCAATTCAATTCTTTTGCTACCTTACAATGAATAAAGTTGTGGGTACTTCCTTAATCAATCAACACTATTACCTTTTTCTTCTTGATTTGTCCTTCTATCTTCATGGTTTGAGGAGTGGTAATTCCAACCAATGCATTACAAGATATGGTCAAATTCATTTCTTCTTTATCTAGGCTTTGTTCCTGGAGTATATCCTCTTTCTTTGACCTTTCTTGCTCCTTTTCTTCTTCGTCTTCACAATCTATGTAGAATAATTTCTTCTCAGCACACTTATGACCTTTAGTGTATTTGCTATCACAATTGTAACAAAGCCCTTTTTCTCTTTTTTCTTCCAATTGTTGTGGTGTCAACCTTATAGGTTGTGGAAGGCTAGGGGTAACAACACTTCCATCTTTATAGTTGTGACTGGTATGCTTCTTGGTTGCCATCATTTTGTTTTCCATTTTTCTTGCTAACCTGAATGCCTTCTCTAGTGAATCAGGTTCCCAAAGGCGAACATCATGTTGGATATTTTCCTTTAAAGTCGCTATGAACACATCAATTCTATGCTCCTCTGGAATATTTTTGACCCTTATGTTCAATTTTTGGGACTCCTCAATGTGCTCCATTATTGAACCCTTTTGTTTAAGACTTATCAATTGGCTAAAAAAAGTGTTGCTTTTTGTATCCTCATAATGTGTTGTCAATTCTTCCATAAAAATTCCAAGTGAATATTTGTTTACGAGAGAAAAGCCATCGATACCATATAAACTGATTTGGTTCCAAATATAAAGTTGCAATACGTACCTTTTGTGTGTTTTGCACATTATTGAGATCGAAAAATTGCTCCATCTGTAATATCCATGTTGTGGGATCCTTGCCATCAAACTTCCTCATATCAATTTTTAGAATATGGTGGGTCTTCGATCCAACGTTAGAGTCTATGAAATCATGATTAACATTTCTTTTGTTCACATCATGAGTTTCATTTACTACCCTTTCACCATTAGTAAGTATTTCTTGTAGAAAATTTGTCAAATTTGTTTTCTAATCTATCTTCAAATCGTCAATCTTAGCTTCCATACCCTTTATCTTAGATTCCACGCCATTTATATTAACTTCTGTTAGCTTTTGTGAGACTGAAATTTGTTGCACTTGGTCTTGTAATTTTGATATATCATGTAGAATTTCTTCCTCTTCTTCATGATTTATGCTAGAGCTTTCAGGTTGCTTACTAGGTGTTTGCATTTTCCTTCCTCGGGGCATTAGTTACCAATAATAATTCTCTTTTTTCACTTTGTAGGAGTTTGATATTACCTCTGATGTATCTCTGTAATTTCGGATCATCCAGTTTTGAAATTGCGCCCTGTAGTAGCCCTCTATGTCGTCTTTCCAATGCCACCAGTTTGATCCCAATTGGATTCTCCAAGGAAGAGTTATGTCAAATCTCCCGCAGTGACCTGATTATAGACTAGTTTAGAAGAGCGAACTTGTACGATGTACCACGTGTCCCTTTTTCGACCTTTGGATCTTAAAAATATATACAAGAAACTACAGTCCGTCCTCTTTCTGTATCTTCTTATGAAATTTCAATCCGATGCTCAGAGACAAAGTTATGACGATTTTCCCCAGGTCACCTGTTTGGAATGTAATTTAGGAGTCTGCAAAAAGACCAACTTCCTTAGATCATATCTCTGCAAATATAGCACGAAAAGCTCTGAAATTCAGACCCGAGTTTCAGTTCGATTTCGTCTCAAATGGGTTTTTTTTGCTTCTGAAACATCGCAGAAACAATTTACAGCGAAAAATCCACAATGACCTATTTAGAGCAGCGAAACCCTAGAATCCAAAGTTCTGATACCAAATGTTATAAAACCAGCTCACAAAAAGATAGAAAAGAGAAATCAACACCTTAGAATTCAGCCTCTTCGAGGGGGAAACCTCCTTTACATTACACAAATGAACAATTCTTAGATGATTCAAATGACAAAACCTCCTTTCTATATATAGGAGTCTAAGGAGTCACAATATAACCGATCCAACCTAACAATAATAATATAAAGCCACAAAAATAACAATAGAGGGATTCTATGTGGCAATAGGGGAACAACAATATTAATGAGGGATACAACTACAATAGTAATGGGGGAATCACTAGTATTATAGGGACCTAACAATCTACAGTGACAATACGAGTGAAATCAATCTCTCAAAGAATCCATCTATGCATTTGAAGACAAAGCACATCCCAATCAAGTATCATTTCCTCTATGAATGGGTTGTAGAGCAGAACATCACAATGGAGTATGTCTTCACAAAGCCCTACCTCGAGAAGCATTTGAACATCTTCATCAAAATATGGGGTTCATCTCTCTTGCATACCATTAGAGCATCCTTTGTTATTAATGTCAAAGAGGAAGAATGTGATAGGCGAGAAACGCGATTACAGGGGGAGTAGCACGATGACAAGAGGAGCAGCTTGTTTTCAATGACATGGGGAGTAGCATACGAGAAGTTGGTGCCATCGATAACAAAGGGCGAGATTGTTGGAAGAAAATTATTGTTATTTATGTTAAAGGAGACATCATCTAGAGGAGTTTATTGCATAACTTGTAGAGGGATTCAAACCCTTTCTAATGAGTATTTACTTCTCCTCTAACTCCTATTCATTGAGGAGATTTTGAATTTTTAAGGTAGAAAACCAAAAAAATTATGTCGGCCAACATGAGCACAATTTGGCCCCTCACCCCAAAAGACATGATGTTTCATAAGTGATCAAACTACTATAAATTCACATAAATGTTCCTCCATTTGGCTCATCCATTCAGTCAAGAAAGCAAGGAAGAATTTAAATTTGAGATAAGAACAAGGAATAGTTCACACCTAGTGAACTAAGAAGCAAGAAGCTAAAACGAATATTATATTTGGTGTTTTCTTGTTGTTCAGTTCTTTTTTTATGGTTTCTCGGATCATTTAAACATGCACTTTACAACTCTCTCTTGAAGATAGTTTCGGCCTTCATTTGAACATATTATAAGCATGCGATTAGCCTTTTGTTTGACTATGGTTTTGGGCTCTTGTTAGACTAATACTTGGCTCCTTGAATAGTCATATTGAAGGAAGATCAGTCCTATGAAAAGTGATGGTTTCAACCTTGTAAAGACCTCAGTCTCGGTCCTGTAAAGACCTCAGTCTCAGCCCTATAAAGACCTTAGTCTCGGCCCTATTACATACCAGAACTCCAACCCTATAAAGACCTAGATCTTGGCCCTATTACAGACCAGAACTTGGCCCTATAAAGACCTCAGTTTTGGCCCCTATTACAAATCCTACTTTCGGCCTATGTAAATAATAACCAGACCTTCGTCCTAGCCTTGAAATAGCACAAATTTTCGGCCTTGTAATCAATGACAGGTTGCAGCATTTGTGTGTTGTTTTGGACAAACTTTTTTAGGTTTGGATTAGTCCTTCAAAGCAGACTTTAAGAGCCCTGGAGTAGGTCTACTGAAGCAAGCTTCGAAAAAATCCTTAGAAGACTTGAATGGACTCTTGAAGAAGTTTTGTTGAAGCTAATTAGGAGGTCTTGAAGCCAAATTCACACCTAGTCTTTGAGAGAAGATTTTGACATGCTTTGAATTCCCTTTGGAGCAAGCCCTCATTATTCAAGCCTATTGAAGACATACCTTAGAGTAGGAAATATTGAAGACCTATTGAAGAACCTTGAGCAAACCTATTAAGGACATTCTTAAGAGCGGCCATGGAAGACATCCTTTGGACTAGCCCTTGAAGACATCATCGAAGTAGTTTGTTGAAGCACCTGAAGACATATCTAGAGCAACCTTGTTGAAGCATCGTTAAAGACCTTCTTGGAGCATTATTAAAGAAATATTGGGAGAATTTTTTAAGTAGGTACTACTTATAAAATTCAATTTTGACCAATTTGGAGCTTGGAGTTGAAAGGATTGGAGTCTTGATTATTGACCAAGTTGGAGCTTGGAAGTTGTTGAGAGGATTGGAGTCCTCATATTGACCAAGTGGGAACTTGGCTCTATTCAAGGTTGGAGCCTAGAAAAAGTCAAAAAATTTGTTGTACAAATTGGAGCCTAATTTGTTGTAAAAAAGGATTGGATTTCTCGCCATTTTGATTAATAAAATTATTTTGGTTCTATCTCTTATATTTTGGTTTATTTTGTGATAAAGATATTAACTATCATAAAATAACAATTTAAAGAAATATTGATTTGTTGGAAAATAGATCAGGGCAGCATTTAATTCAACTTTTCCATCCATGGCAGTTGTTTGTGATAATATGTTCTTCCTCTCTTTAATATGTTTATGTTCTTATCATCAAATAAATGTCAAAACAATGAAGATCACAGCCATACAAAAATGAACACAAGATATAGAATCCAAGCCATTGAAAAACCCCTCAAGGGAAAAAACCTAGAAAGAACTTTTCTTATAGAATCAACTTCAGAGGAGACTTCCAAGACCAAAACCTAGACTATGGGTGCAACCAAGAACCAAGCCAACCAACCAATCTTCCTTCTGCAACGAAAGACAAAATATACCAAGGGCAGCGAAACAATATCCTTCCAAAGCAAGGCTCTTCTATCCTTTTGGTTCCCTAAGAGAAGTCTACAATTTTCCCTGCAATTTTGGACCTAAGATACACCCAGAAACTCAAGGTCTCTCACATGTGTGAGCTGAAAGATACAAAATTCAAACCTTCGATCTTATCTAAGGCTTCTCCCTTCCTTCACTAGCCTTGTCCTTGCTTTCCTAGGACTTTCTCTCTTCTTCCTAATTGCAAACTGAATCCAATATGATTATGTTTTATGTTTTTCACAATAGGTCGAATGTCCATCCTTTATATAGACTTTCCTACAGCTCAAATAGCCCTCATAAGGACGACTTCTTCCTGGCTAGCCAACTTGGCCTTGGGAGCCTTCTAAATACTTCTAGACACAAAATATTTGTTTCTTTTCATGATACAAGTGCGCAAATGGTTCTTTTACGATAACAATACCTCTTTGACTCATGTAAACCCTAGGAGACTTTATGAAAAATAACTTGAGCATGAAACCCAAGCTCCAAAACAATTTTTCTTTTATTCTTTACATCATTTTCTTTCTCCTTTTGATAGACAAATAAAATTTGCACCATGTCATGACTCAAAAGAAAATTATTAAGACCAAAACTAGTTACAATTTCCAACACTCCCTCTTAACTAGGGAGGTATTCATAATTTTCCAACTGGTACAAGGAAATACTCCCTTTGAAAAGTTCTGATAAGAATCATTGGATTGGTAAGGCAATTGTAAGCATCAACATTATGATCAACCAACACTATCCTTGAGGCCTAACTAGACATTGAGCTCTACTTTATTCAAGAGAATTATGTTGGGGGGATTTATGTGTGAGACTGAACTACCTCTAAAAGGAACATACCTCAACCAGATGTCCACAAGGTATGTCCTTTTAGGAATATTCTATCTCAGATTTCCAAACCTTAATCCTCAAATAATATCAGTCCTCTTCAACCACTCTTATCTTGGAAACCTATCATATCCTCAAGGAGTGTCAGATCTTTCCCTTTCTTGGATGTTCCATCCTCAAGGAAACCATAGATTTTTATCCAATCCTCCACCATTATTTGTCCAAGGCCTTCACTTAGACTTACAGTTGATCATCCTGGTCAAGTGTCTAACACATGAAGATGAGAATGCACATGTGATGTCCAACATCGCTCCCTCTCAACCAAAGAGGATATATGATTCTCCTTTTATCTTGAGAATAGATCCTTGTTCCTATTCAAGGACACCTCTTCACTCCCTCTCAAATATAGAGGATATTATTGACTTCCTTTCTAGTTGGGAAGTCATAACCACAAGCTCTCTAGCTTGTCCTTATAAAAATATCAGCTACAGCATGGATCCTTCTTTCTTATGTACCTCATCGTATTGAGCATGCTTCCTTCCCTGTATCATAGATCCATCTTCTTCCCATAATCTTGTGACAAGTTCCAGGTCATTAATCTTGTACAACGCTTTCATCTTGCCATCATTAATGAAGGAAATATATTGAGCCTTTCCAAACTTGAATTTGATCATAGCTTTCTCATGAAAGTGATTTCCTTTGACCTTTAGTTTATCTTCTCACACTGCTACCTTTCACTCCAAACATGAGCACATCTTGACTTCACAATTGTCAGGCACCGAATATCCTTCTTCATACATTCCTTTTATACATTTTAACTTGACTC
Organism: Pinus taeda; assembly: GCA_000404065.3. Classification (NCBI taxonomy): domain Eukaryota; kingdom Viridiplantae; phylum Streptophyta; class Pinopsida; order Pinales; family Pinaceae; genus Pinus; species Pinus taeda. The sequence goes on from APFE031213179.1 coordinate 19,358, forward strand.
AAATGTGATCATACGTTCCTACAACATCCTTCAAGGTAGCAAAACAATATGTTAATCAGATAACCAATAATAACTACCAACATCAAACTTACCTCATTATGACAACTTTCCCATCATCATCACCATCAAGGTCCATCTCCACATGAAGCTTCCTTCATGCATTATAGTGCCCAAGGATCGAACTTGATTACCAAGTTACCATTTTCTTTCGTAGATTATACTAGATGTTGATTATTATTCTAGCAAGAAAGTCTTAATATTCCATTCATTCTAGAGTAAGTCAAATTTATCTTCTTAGGCATCATATAACCAAATGAAAGGTTCACTATGCATAACATATGACTAAATTTTCTTCCAGGAATATATGAATCCTACCCAATAGTTACTTCAAACATGCATTCTTAATCTTTCACACAATCATCTAGCTAAATGTATTCAACAATAAGCCTGCAACTTGACCAATTGCATTCCTTCTTCCTTTTCAGAGTAGTGTTTCTATACAATATGGAATATATACTAATATTGTCATAATATCTTCTTCAAAGAGCCTTCCAAGATGATGACTCTTACATAAACATGATGATCCACCATAGCAAAATGACTTCCTCTAACATAATGTTAGACAATGTATGGATGAACATTTATGCAGAAAGGGTCCCCAATCTTTTCATTCTTAAAAGACTAGATAATTTCAAGCAATTCAAACAAGTAGACTTTAAATATGCTACTATCACATGCTTCTATATATGATACCATATTAAATCAATATTCTTCTAGAGAATACAATGATGCATGCTTACTCCAGGTCCTTACAGTTCCCTCCTTACATTATGCTCATTTTTTCAAGGAGTCATCTTGCAAGCACAGTACTTGCTTTGCTTCTTCCCTCCTTCTCATCTTGATTTTACCTGCAATCTTTAATAGCAAGTACAACCAAGAAAAATATTATTCCCTCCTACTCATCTTGCCCTTACTTGCAATCTTTAATAGCAAGTACAACCAAGAAAAATATACAATTACAAGAGCATGATGTTAATTATGTCAATCAAGGGTTTCCATGGTTTTCTCAGAGGGTAGACTCCTAGGGTTCTCAAGTACAAACCCTAAATTCCTTGATATTTCCCTTGGAAACATCGGCCCTAGAGTTATGATGTCATCCCCTAGATTTCATCCAATTCCACCCTCGCTAGGGATTTATTGTTCCTTGCTATGATAATTGCATTACATCATTTATACATTAAATTCACCCTAAAATATTATAACATCATTACATCATGTGAAATTATGTAGAAAGAACAATATCAACAACAATGCAAAGTAACAATATAAGAAAAGAAAGCACATAGAGGCACTAAGATTGGTCAAAGACCAAGGAAAAACCCCACAAAGGGGTAAAACCAAATTCAATTCTTCTTCTTCTATTAGATTTCATCAAGTGTTAAACTAAGATACAAAGTACAAATATCAACAGGTTGCCTAAGGCCTATATATGACTTGTTCACAACTTTGTTTGTGAACAAGATTCGTTGTTTCACAATGCTTGTCATCAATAACCTATCTTACTTGACATTATCGTTTCAAGTTTCAACAAATAAATACAATCCTTGCATTTGGACTATAATGATGCCATACATAGGGCCGAAGCCAATTTCACCATAGTTCCAAGATCAGTATTGTATATTGAGAGATCATCACCACAAATAACACTATGTTCAGGGAGACCATACATAATATTGAAATAATACCAAGGTGCTCTACAGTGCTGAGAAGCCATACACATTTGACTTGATATACCAGTGTGATGTTAAGATTGATCAATGCATATATAACCGTAATATTGCTCAACATATATATAATTGTGTGATGCCATATATACATATGATGTTGCCATACATACTTCAGTGTTTCTCTCTATAGTTACAAGGAGAAAAAGTCTCTACATATGCTGTAATACAAGTGTACAATGAATATCTTGTTGTTGAAAATACAACGATATGTATACAAAGATGATTCCATCGTTCTACTATGCATATATGTGATTTCATACAAATATGGGTGTCACCGTTGCCATGTAGTCACAGGATACATATCAATTAGATATGAGTGTCATACCATGTCTACAAATGTTGTTGGGGCTTGTAACATAGCATAGCAGTGCAGAGACTATTGAGTTATACCGAGATATAAATTACATCCATATCTAGGGTCACTTCCATTATTTTATAGTTGAACAACTTTTGTATCATATTGAATCGAGCCATATACCATATGCAATACACAGAGATGTAGGCAAGAGACAAAGTGACAAAACATGGAGCAATGTGACAGTAGTACAAGATGTCATCACTGTATTGTTACTAAAATATAAGAAATTCCTTATTATAATATTAAGTGAGAAGTCGCTAATGTAGAACCGAGACCGTAGCTGACAGCACGATGCTACATGACACGTAGAGACATTGTGATGCTGCGAGAAGCGATTCAATGAAGGAGCGAGTGCCAGCCAAAGAAAGAGTGACATACGAAACTATGCAATGAGTTATACGAAATTGTGATGCCAAGATTGTAAAATAGAGCAATGCTCATATTGTCCTATAAAGCGATAGTTATTCTCATTCATAGTGTGTGAGACCATCCAACCGCAGAGATACCTATAGCGAGACCATCACAAAGAATGTGAATCCATCATAGAGAATACCATCCATGTGAGACCAACAACTGACACACATAGCCTTTTGAACTTCTTAGTGCGGATATTATAAATCAAGAACCATGCCAAAGTGATTACCTCAATAGGGTATTTATAGTTATTCTATGAACGAAAGGAAATGACTATTGGGCAAGCCGACATGAATCTAGAGTCAACTTGATCAAACCCTTGAATTTTGAAAAAAATATTTCCCTCCCATATTTAAATTTGACAAAAATCAAATTTCTCTTGATCCCAAACATAATTTAATTAATATTTCTTTATTTTAGGCCAATGGATTAGGGTATTTCTTAACTATCAATTTAACACCTAGATTTCATTCAATTCCACACTCGCTAGAGTTTACCATGTCCTAGATTCCTTTTGCAAATCCTAGATAACAAAAGCTAGGGCATCTATGAGGGAACAAACTAATTAGGGTTATGGTTTTTCACTAGGGTTTCAAAGTTCCATCTAGGATTTACAATCCCTATATACCAAAAACCTTCAATAAAGTGAAATCTACAAACCCTAGCAAAACCCTAATGCATTTTATTACTTTATGCAAATCCTCTTGCAAATAAGCATACAATATGAAGAGATCTCGCATAACGTCTTCCAGTCTTACCTTATCCTTTACTGGAAAGGATTTGTGTTCAGTTTATTTGAAAGAGACTTCTTCCCAAGGATTTGATCTCATAGTTGAAGTTGTACTTCCTTTAGAACTACTTTCAAGAGAGGCTTTCAAAGATATCAAGATAGGATGTTCTTCTCAAGGTGACTAACCTCCTGCTCCTCTTGAATTCTGGTTAGGGCATTATGTAGATGCTACTACAGATCCTCAAAATAAAATTCAACCACAACTCCTTGCTTTAAATGAATTGTTGAATGATATCAACCCTTCCTTTCTTTAATTCCCTTGATGATAGATTTGTAATCAAGCTTATACTATCATACTGCAACTTCGATCCTTTGGTTAGGGATTACTATAGTCCACATCATCCCTAATTGTAAGTTCCAACAATTCTACAGTTGTGCCCTTCCTCCCTTAGCCTCCTTCTCTCATATGTTATTGTTATAGATGGGTTCCAGTTGTATATTAGGTATTACAACCCCTCCCAGCTTTAAGTATAGGACTCCGCCCTCTTGCCTAAAAAATCACAGGATCGGCCTAACTTTAGATAAATGCTATCACAAAGATGTCACATGAACTAGCCCTGAATTTCCTCAAATACTCGGCCCTGCATCTTATTTGAATTTTCTCAACAAACACAGAAAAAAATATCCTAGACAAAGTATTATTTTCCTCCTTTCATCGTGCTCCAAATTCCTATAGCCAATTCAGAGGTATTCTTCCTTATGTTTGTTGCTCATTGTGCTTATTCAATCCTTCATAACCCTCATGTCTCAAACCTACGCTTGCGACCTCACTTCATAGGTCTAATCTCATTGTAGATTGCACAAAATAGCCCAGAAATTATCCTTCTATTTCAGATCTTGATCTAGTTATCTTAACCTTCACGATTGATCCAAACAATCCTTTTTCTTGGCTTCTTAGAACAATGCAAAAGTTCCTCCAGTGATCTTCCAGCTGTCATGCCTTTGACCTTATCTTTGATACCATGTTGGAAAATAGATCAAGGCAGAATTTAATTCATCTTTTCCATCCATGACAGTTATTTTTTATATTATGTTCTTCCTTTTCTTTATTATGCTTATGTTCTTATCGTGAAATAAATTCCAAAGCAATGAAGATCACAGCGATACAAAAATGAACTCAGCATATAGGCTCCAAGTCAGGGCAAAGCCCCTCCAAGGGGGAATCCCAAAAAGGACTTCTCTTCTTATAGAATCAACATCAAAGGAGACTTCTGAGACCAAACCCTATACTATCATTTCCACCAAGAACCAAGCCAACCAGCCAATCTTCCTTCTACAATGACAGACAAAATATAGCAAGAGCAGTGAAACAATATCCTTCTAAAGCAAGGCTCTTCTAGCATTTTGGTTCCCCAAGATAATTCTACAACTGTCCCTGCAATTTTTGGAGCTCACATACACCCAAAAACTATAGGTTTCTCGCATGTGTGCGCTGAAATATACAAAATTCAAAGCTTCGAAATTCTCTAGGGCTTCTCCATTTGCTAGCCTTTTCCTTACTTGCCTTGGACTTTCACACTCCTTCCTAATTGCATATTGAATCCAAGATGCTTATGTTTTATGTGTGTCACAATAGGTCAAATTCCTAGCATCCTTTATATAGCCTTTCCTAGGGCTCGAATAGCCCTCACAAGGCCAACTTCTTCCTAGTTGGCTTGTTGAGAAATCTAGGGCAACCAGATTATGTGATTTCTCTTACTTTGATAAATGCTTGTGATGTCTTTTTATTTAACTTAATTGTCTTCTTATTTCACTTGATTATATTTAGTGTTCTTATCATAAAATAATTACCAAACAACCAAGAAAAATGAGACAAGAGGACACAAGATATAAGCAATCAGCTAGGGCCAAAACCTCCCCACTTGAGAGGAAAACCCGCAAAAACTCTTCTCTTCTCTTCTTATAGAACTTCAAATGATGAATTCCAAGGCCTATGACCCTTGACCAAAACCCTTCCAAGACCAATTCAAGCCTTTCCTCCTTGATGAGATATCTTTCTAGTAACTTAAACCGCAGCAGTTTCTTCTACAACTTTGACCCAACAGTTTCTTCTGCAACTTCGACCCAGCAGTTTCCTCTGCAACTTCGACCTGGTAAATTCTTCTGGAACTTCGACCCAACAGTGTCTTATTGAAATTTGACCCAACACTTTCTTCTAGAACTTCGACCTAGCAATTATCCAACACTTTGACTTGCCCAGCGATTGTAGAAACCCTAACATGAGAAAGAGAGATGCCCAAAACTTCAATCTTGCTCTTCTTCTTCTTTTTCGTTCTTTTCCAACTTCTATCTTGAGTAGATCGAACTTGCTTGAGAGTGTGTCCAGATGAGGTTGAGTTCCTTCTTATACATAGGCTTTTGAGGGGTACGAATTGTTATCTTTAGGCCGACTTGTCCCTTCATGTAGGCCAACTTATTGCTACTTGTTTGACAAGGTCTTGGAGGGTCTTTAACTCTATTTTTTACTCAAATAAATTTTCAAAATGGAGGCTTCTATGATTCATAATTTAAGGAAAATTCTTCTGGATAAATCACATCAATTATTTAGGGTCAACATGTTTTGAACCCCTACTGAGGTTCATCATCAAGACAAAGATAGATATTGAGATCAACAGATCACATAATTATAGAAGAGATGCAACGGTAAAATCCTAATAGTGACTAAGAAAAATAATAAAATATAAAAAAATGTTATAATAATTTTAAAATTAAATTTATATATTTATTTTTATTTAATTTCATTTATTTTATTATTATTTTATTACAACAAATTATTTATATTTGTTAAGAAACATCTAGAAAAAGTTATTATTAGTATTATTCTTATTATCTAGGTAAAATAATAAATTAATTGATTAGAAACCTTCAAAAGTAATAATAAAGTAAAAAAGAAAATAATGAAGACAACATCAATAACAAGGGAGCCACTCTCGTGGCGGTAGTCCCTGCCGGGGTCTGCCACAACAACACTACAAAATTGCAATGCATGCAAACAGAAAACCATTAACCACCATCTTTTATTTTTTCAGCCCTACATGCAGTAAATGGTTGGGATTAGGGCAAGGATTCTTCTTCCAGAACAGAACTCTGGTTCTCTGTACCTCCCATGTCGGAAGCAGCCATGGCCTCTTCAACCTTCTCTTCCAAATCAACAAGGTGAAGCTTCGAGCTAATTTGCAAATCTCTCCATCATTGATTAGGGTAGCCCTGAAACATACCTCTAATTTTGGTTCTCGCTAATATAGGGCTTTTTGTATTTACAAAATATGTTTATTTAGGTTGTAAAACAAATTTCAAATTACAGATTATGCAATAAGATAAAAGTTTTCTATCAACTTCGTCAAAAACAAATTGTATTTTGTAATTATGATTTTATTTTGAGTTAAGGGAATTCACTTTCAGAGAAGATGGAAACACCATTCATCAATGTGGAAAAATATCGAATTGTATTTTGTAATTATGATTTTATTTTGAGTTAAGGGAATTCACTTTCAGAGACGATGGAAACACCATTCATCGATGTGGAAAAATATCCCACTTTCCTTTTATAAATAAGGAGAAAACATTAGAACTAATGAGAAAAAAATATAAATGAAAAGAAAGAGGGAAGATTGTCTCATAGAATCCAGAATCAAATTGATAAAATTAAGCACGACAGACTTCCCTTGTAAATTCAGTATTCAGGTTTCTGAATTATAAAATTTACTATATACAAACGGTTAATCTCTCGAAAGAAAATTACAAAATCATGATATTCAATACAAGGTTTGTAATATTATTTTATAATATCTCTATGTACTTTGGCCAAAATCATTTATTAATATAATTATTTCCTAATATTTATAAAAAATTATTACAAGAAATTATGTAACTCACAATTCTTTTTTACAAATCATTAAAGCATAAAATATTAATGAATAATTAATTACAATATGGCACAGAGACAAATAGCTCCAGCGAAGCAGAAGATGCTTTCCCGTCTTTTTATTTCCCTCTCCCACAACCACGTTAGATGAACAGACAAGAATCAATATGCTGGAAGATAAGGTAGAGGTATCTTGCAGACAGTAGACAATCCAACAAGTCCAGCTGAATCATGAGGACAACAGAAGCAGCGCAACAAAGAACCTTGGTAAAATTGTTTTCCTCTAACTACAGCAGTAGCAAATGTCTGGACATAAACCTTGAAATTCTTCTCTCATCTCGTCTCGAAGATTTTGCTCTTCAGAAAAGATCGTCAATCTCCCCTATTAAATTTTTTTATTAATTTTTTTAATAATAATAATAAGAAAATCGTTTATAGTATGACCGCAACATTTTTGTAATAGTTAAGCAACAGTCACATAAATAGTTACAATGAATTTTTTTATCATTTTTGTAAAATAATAATAATAATATATTATTATATTTGAGGATAACATTTGTGTAATATTTGATATTATAACCTAAATATATTATATAATGAATTTGTGAATAAATTTTTAATATTTTTTGTCAAATATAATTTAAAAAACCATTTATCTATATTTTATGTTAAAATATTTAATATTCTGTATTAAAATAATTCAAATGAGTATTAGAGTGATAGAAGTTGTCTTGTGCTTAATAATTGAAATTTCTACCTTAATTACATAGCAATAGCATAACGCCATCAAATGAGTTCAAATAAGCTCCATTCAATTTAATATCAACAAAGTACAAATAAGCTTCAAATTAATATTTTGTTCTATTATGCAACATATATCACGAGAAAAACGGCCCAATAGGCGCATATATGATATGGAATGCTCTCCCATCCAAGGCAATTTAGTTCCCAGAACTGTAAATGAAACCTACTTCTTAGAGCCAAATATGAACCTAGAAAAGAAAATCCTCAACTGGTGCACTAAGGTCTTTATGGAAAGAGAATCGAAAAAAAAGAAGTCCCACGATTTAACTGTAAGATATGCTGAAAACAGCTTACCTCTTTTCAGCAAAGAAAGCTACGGTTGAGCCACCCCAGGAGCCCATGCTCCCTTCGTTCATTACAAGTCTTCCTCCAATTAACTGATGTAAATCCTTGTGCAGACCAAAATAGGACAGAAACTAAATGATATAGACTTAAAAAAAACCCCAATGCAGGGGTTGAGGATCAGAATGAACATGGAAAAAATGATAGACTGGTAGAGATCACGATACCTTACAAGACTTCTACGCTAAAAATATCAAACCAACTTTCCCTGAAACAGTATGGCCTCGGCTAAGATATTCATCTACAAGTTTGCAGAACTGTAAATGAAACCTACTTCTTAGAGTCGCTTGAAATTCTTCTCTCATCTGGGCTCGAAGATTTTGCTCTTCAGAAAAGATCGTCAATCTCCCCTATTAAAAATCTTTATTAATTTTTTTAATAATAATAATAAGAAAATCGTTTATAGTATGACCGCAACATTTTTGTAATAGTTAAGCAACAATCACATAAATAGTTACAATGAATTTTTTTATCATTTTTGTAAAATAATAATAATAATAATAATATAAAGATACTTTGTGTAATAGTTAGTAATAGTACCTAATAATTAATATAATGAATTTGATGAATAATTTTTAATATTTGTTTGTCAAATAAATTTAAAAAACCATTTATCTATATTTTAGGTTAAAATATTTAATATTCTGTATTAAAATAATTCAAATGAGTATTAGAGTGATAGAAGTTGTCTTGTGCTTAATAATTGAAATTTCTACCTTAATTACATAGCAATAGCATAACGCCATCAAATGAGTTCAAATAAGCTCCATTCAATTTAATATCAACAGAGTACAAATAAGCTTCAAATTAATATTTTGTTCTATTATGCAACATATATCACGAACAAAACGGCCCAATAGGCGCATATATGATATGGAATACTCTCCCATCCAAGGAAATTGGTCATGGATAAGCCAAATCTGGGATTCACCAAATATGCACTTTTTTTAATCTCCTTTTAAAAAACCCTTACAAAATTTATCTCAAATTCTTTGATTTTTTTACCCAAAAAAATTGAAATAATAGAGCCCTTTTCAAATTCCTTTTTCTAAAGTCTTGAATGAAAATAAAGCCCTTTTAAAATAATTCCATCACATTTTTTTAATATGGACACCCCACAAATGCATGATAAATTAAAGAATTTATTTAGTTTGGAGACACATTAAAGTCTTGAATAAATCTTCAATTGGAACCACACTAATGATTTCATTTAGAAATTTTTCAGAACTAAAAGGCTTTTGGTGATATTTTCAATGATAAATACGAATCTTCCTCTTTAATAAAATGTAAAGACCTTTTAAATAAAATCGAGCCCCAAGTGTTTAATAGACCGTCCAATCTTCCTTTTGAAACAATACAATGCACTGTAATTTACCGATACAATGCATATGCGATGAGTCGCCAATTTTCACAGTTTTTTTATGATCTCCAGCCTTATCTTCAAAAGCACACTGCATGTGTGATGAGCCCCAAAAATGTACAATTATTTGGGCTCATTCAACTTCCTAATTTGGCTTAGTCCACCATTCTCATTTGTTTATTGCATGTTTTTGATTATTTTTATGTTAATAGAGTGAATTTGGTTAGTCATTATGCCAACAAGTCTAATGGGTGCTTTGTGTAGCCTTGTTGGTCAACTTGGAGACAAAATTGAAGGTCTTAATGACCACTTGGCAGCCAAATTCGTGGGAGAACAA
>APFE031213179.1:40749-78754 GCA_000404065.3 Pinus taeda
GTCCAAAAAAACAAATTGCTTATAACTTATAAAATAATTAAATCTAAAAATAATTAATTTCATAATAGATTGCATGTTTAAGAATAATTTATTTCATGAATGAAAATTTAACTTACTAATGACCAAGGTTCTTATAAGAGAGATATAGATAAAAGAAAATAGTTTATTATTACCATAAATTAATGCACAACGAACTCTGGCTACACTTCATTAGAATTCATGATGGAAAACTTAAAAACTTAGATTTACAATTTTGTTTTACCAGTAAATTTTGACATTTCAGAAATTTTATTCACCATTACGTTTAAAAATCCAAAAAAACAAATTGTAGACCTGAACCCCAGTGCCTATTTTGACGGAAGAAATTTCTCCATCCAAACTGGTGCTTGTACACTCCGATGGCGGCATGAATTTTTATCCTCACTTGCTGGCGCGCCTCATTTAGTGGTCTGCGAGCCTCCACAACAGGGGACCCACCAAAATTGGGCATGATTTTTATTCCGTCGCCCGCCTCATTTGGCGGCGTTAAGATGCTACCAGTCTCCATGTTTTCTATGGATATGTATCAATATAAAGATATTAGGAAATATAAATTCAGAATATTTAAATTTAATTTATGTTTGTCCATTTTAAAATGGTTTGATAGATAAAAATAAAATTCATTATTTAATTTCATTTTTTTTATCAAATTTTCTAAATATATATATATATTTTTAAGATACATATCGAATGAACTACACATAAAATCAATTGTGTAACTATATTTTCATTCATTAAAATTTTAAAATATTCAAAAGCTATAAAATATCAACTAGCATATAAACTATATTATAATGAATAAAAATATCAACTAACATATAATGAATAAAATTACATAATGGAAAAAATTACAAGGCAATGAAAATTACTAAACCATTATAAAGAAACACAAAGCGAAAAAAGATAATAATAAGGGGACATCAAACTTTATTATCCTATTATTTTTGAAATATGTTAGTTCCTTTCAAACTTTGGATAACAAAAACTTTGCAGGTGTGTTTTTCCCTCGATACGCGTGAAGTTTCCAATAAGAGGTCAAAAACAAAACTTTGGATAAATTGTGTAGGACGCTAAATTGCCATCAAAAACTTTGGATAAAATTTGGGAAAGCATAAAATATTTTGGTCAAAAAAACAATTAATTGATTGTCAGCGATCGATCGATCGCTAATAGTCCCAGGCAGGGACTAATAATAAAAATTTGTATTTCCAAGGTTCTAATCTCCTAACTCACTAATAAATAAATAAAAGATAATATAAATCCCCTACTAAAGAGTGAGGGTATTTGTGTGGTTATGCCCTCAAGCTATTTTTACTTTGTTCCAAATATTTCTCTATCTTATTTGTTATTGCCCACAAGGTTATGATATCATTTGAACATCCCTTCTCCTATTGTAGGATGATCTCAAATTCTTCCTCGAGAACCATTAGTATCTCCACCTAGAAGTAAAAGATGTGATTGTTAGTGTAGAAACGGAAAAAATCCTCTTTGTGGAATAAAATACATTCCCTTGAGTCCGCGGAATCTACTGGCAAACTAAAAAGAAGTCATGAAGGATCTATTAGAAAGTACTATGCACAAGGTAACTTTTCTACCAACAGATACTTGAAAAAATACAAATTCATAATAAATTAATAGTAAGTTAAGTGTGCTTGATTGTGGGGAAAGCTCCACAGTTAAGCATTCTTCAGCCAAAGTCGATCTGGGATGGGTGACCACCTAGGAAGTCCTGGTTACTAGGTGAAAGCCCCATAAGTGATAGCTGATGTTATGTGATGAGTGCTAATTGGAATATTAAAAAATCTTGAGAAATTAGTTATTTATGACTACATCTCATTGAAATGGTAATAGATGAATGACTTAATGCAGTTGAATCCCAAAAAATGTTATCTAATAAAGAAAATAAGGAACAAAGATGAAGATAGAAGCAAATTCCCACTCGAAGATGTTTTTTTTTCTTTAATGAAATCTTTGAAAAACTCCATTACACATCAAATAAAAATGTTCCTAAACTCTAGGAAACCATGAAGAATTTGAAATTCTAAACTTCATGAAACTACGCAGAATTTACAACCAACATAGTAATATTAATATTAATATTATATATAATAAATATATATATACATACACACCAATTTTTCAATCATTTAAGTATATCAGCGACAAAATTCTTGCCTCGCTTTGGTGACAGGAAGGAATGAGATTAGCCCCGATCCTGATTGAACTAGTCAAAGCAGTTGCCATGAATATTGAGAGAAAAAATCACAATATGAAAGTAATGAAAATAGAATTCGGGCAAGTTCAAATGCAAGGAACACCAATTGGACTTCAAGAAAATGAATCTGAAGAAGGACCAGCAATAGAAACTCAAACGCTTCAGAGGTGAACTCATTTGAGCTGCTAGTTACATGAATTCAATATAAATACATGCAGGCTTCTTCCTTCTTCATTTATTGCCATCGGAGAGCATTCCTGTCGTAGAGCGTTGGGCCAACGTGATAGTGACCCATTCCTACTAGATTGTCAATATAATCAATAACAAATTACAAGGGTTGGTCTGGTTTAAAACACATGATCCAATAGCAATTTATTTATTCATGTCACCACTCTAATTCAATAGCCCTCGACTCTGGCCATTGTGTCTACCATCGTGAAGTCTGCCACCCCACCCTCTGCATGCTCTATAACCTTCACCTCAAGCCTTGCTCACTGGTTTACTATCGCTTCCATCCACCATGATTACCAATGCAAGGGCCTCCTCTCTCCCCATCCTTGCATGCACTGGGAGGTTAGACAACCCCCATCAAGGATTAGGAGGTATCTTTCATCGTCCAATCACACCCAATTTTTCTCGATGTGTTGCCCTGTCTACTGCAGTGAATTTCTGCCCTCCCACCCACCAAACCAAGCTTAAGGAAGAGTTTTTAGCGTTGCCATCCCATACCCTGCCACACTAGTCACTACATTGTATAGATCCGACTACTAGGAGGACGACAGTTCTCTAAAAACAAGATGCCTCCTAAACACCACCCTCACCATGGCATTGTGATCTTTTACAGAGATGCTCCTTACCACCAATGAACAAAAAATAATATTTTCCTTCTCACCACACCTACTAACCCAGTCTGACCTAGCAAGGCCTGTGAAAAACCAGGAATTGGCCCCCTTTATACACTACAAACAACAGTTCTTCGAATAAAATAAAGAAACCACCAAGTATGTCACGCCTCTGATGCCTCTTTCATTGTTGATAAGGAAGCCAAGTATAGTTCCACCACCAAATTTGAGCACTGAACCAAAATCCCGACACCTTCATCATCCCACTTATCAACCCATTGTCACTTCCCTTTCCCAAGGCATCGTAAATACTCACACACCTAGGGGAAAATGTTCATGTATGCCATTCCCTCCTTCACATGGTATGAGGGGGCTTGGAGGTATGACACACACCTCCTACCCATTTGTCACTCCCCATGGGGCTGAACGACCATGTTTGTCTCAATTCTCAGCCCCATTGGGGAAATGGACTCCTCCTACACTCTTTTATCCAACTCTTCTAGGTGGTTATCTCCATGAGAGGGAGGCCATTCTTGCTGCATTTCCCATTCCTGTAACCCACAACCCCAATTTGTGAGAAGGTTCACTGTCTTGCTACCTCTTCTACCAACATGATCACATAATCAAAATATGAGAGGTGTGACTAGATGTGTTCCCCTACCAATTCTAGGCACCAATTTTTAATTATCTTGTCCAAGAATGAGTCATTGATAAGGCACTAAAGCATAGAGAGTGTTATTTGAGAGTCCCAAGTGACCCATGGCTTTGTGATTTCGAGATCCTTGGAAATATGTAGTCCTCTGTCGAGGGAAAGATACTTTTCCACATTGTATTTTTTGTGTCCACATGAGTTGTATATAATCTAGTCTCCTTCCCTTTGTCATTGTGAATGATTCCCCTAAGGCTCGCTTTCCCAGTGTTTCCCTTAGGTGCTCCATTGAAGTTAAGTTTGTGGATCCCTGTGGGGGGAATTTGAACATGTTGGAGGACACCTTCTTTGATTGCAAACATCAAGGTGGAGGATGGATATAGGACTTTTGATAAATACTTAATGCGAAGAGGATGCCTCACTCGTGTTCCTCTTCTTTCCAATATTTATCCACCCGTTGGGCAATGGTGATGGTCTCTAGATGTTGCACTTGATAGTTTTCTAGATAGTGAGTGGATGGAAAGTTTCTAAATGAAGTACTACTCTATTCCTTACTTTCTAGATGTTTCATAGTACTAAACCATATGACAAGCACCAGGCTCTGTTAACGATAGGGTTATTGAAAAGGGACCATCACCTTGTTTTGATCATTTCCCCATGGCTATTTACAGACCTGTCTGAAGCTCGAAAGAGCTCTGAGTCCCCTAGACTTTCAGTCCCTTTGGGCATGAATTTAAGAGCTGGTCTATTGTTTCCTCCTCATTGTGACATAGTGGGCAACATGATGGTTCACTAAAGCCTTTATTTCTTATTTTGTCCCATGTTAAAAGTTTACCCAACCTTACTAACCACAGGAAGAATGATACTCTTAGCTAAAAGCAAGAATACCGTACGTGTTTCCATATGGAGTCTGGTTCCATATTTCCTTCTGTTAACAGGAGGAGTTGGCTTCCTTTAAGGTGAACATTCCTTGTGTCATGTATCCCATCGCAGCTTATCTAGTTCCCCACTGTTGAGGATGGGTTGTTGTTGTGGAGTTTCAAGGAGACTCTCCCATGCCCTGTGGGGAATCTGAGGGGACCAATTGTTAGAGGCCTTCCATTCCCTCCATTTTGATTCTGGGATTGAGTCCTTCCATAAATCGTCAATGAATTCCACTCCTAGAGGAGAGGTGAAATCCCTGACCACTGAGAAGGCCTAGTCTTGATATAGTCAAGGATGTTGCATCCAATGATCAGTCTACAATCTGACACTTCCACCATTCAAGATTTCCTAAAATCCATTAGTTTGAATGAAGGCTTCCAGGGTTTTAGGTTGGTTCCAAATCGAGGATCCATTTGTGAGGTGTCGATGTTGTTGCAAGGGCTACGATCCACCCTTGACCCCATATTTGGAGTTCCACATTTGTTTCCATATCTCGTGTCCCACTTGTATCCAATGCCACCACACCTTGGCACTAAGGGCCTGGGTTAAGGTATTTTCGTCTCTAAGGGATAGGCTTTCTTGGAGTTTTGGTTTACATATCTTATGCCATGCCACCAATGCCCATTTTCTCTTGATCTACATTCCACACCAAAGAAATTTCTATAATTTTTTTTTCAATTCTTTGTAGATTTTTTGGGTGCAAGCAATGCTGAGCGCTGATATATCAGGATTGCCTGAAAAACCAATATCAGAAAAACCAATTGCCTTGCTTGTAGAAATTTCACCTGTAGAACAAACCGATATATTCAATGTCCTAAAGCATAATACTTGTTCTACTTCTATAAAACATTAAGCAGAAGCATAATCAAACTCATGAGCAACATCCAGTAGAAACATGCATAACTGATCAAGAGAAATAATCACACATAACACAAGATATATCCATGGGAAAGCACCAACATAAAACCCCATCCATGTATTATCAATCGAGTGGAAATCCTCTTCACAATACAAAAAGAATTAGCTCTCAAGCTATTCAGTTCTCAATGAACTATAAAGATATGAAGATATGTCTCATAAACCAACCAAGCCCTATATATAAAGGCTTTTACCTATGGTCCAATCCCTATTTCCTTGAACACTTTGCTTAGGAAATAATAGCAAAATCATATGCAATTAATTCCAAACATACCAAGTCAACCTATGGTACAACTACGCAATCTTTGAGGACACTAGTTCCTCAATCATGTAAAAACTACTTACTAGAAATAGTCAAGCATCTGATAGTACATTGTCCCACATTTGATCTTAACTGGGTCTTTGAAAAAACTAATATGAAACAGTTATCGATGAGTGAATCCTCTGTTATCTAAAATAATAGTTGTCACATGCATGCAAGCATTAACAAACTATACTTTATTATTTTAACAACTTGTTAAAATAATCTAACTAAACATGACTAGTTAGAACTAAGTCAACTGATTCTCTCATTATAGAACTCATACTTATTCCCTCAATCAGTGGAGGAAATTAAGGATAAATTTCTCAATCAATGGGACAAACTCATGTGCATGCTCACAAAGACTTCAAATTCAAATTTCCTTAGGTTAATTAAACTCAACTGAATTAATAATTAATATTTTCAACTGCTGTTTAAGAACAAAATTAATTTTACTTCCTATAGATAGGCTAGGGACTACTATAAATAGGAAGGGACCCAGAAATGCTATTTTTAGAACTTTCTATTTTTAGCAGTTTCACCTCTCACCCAAAGTGGCCAATGACCTCATAGGCAAAATTGCTATTTTCAGACATGCTATTTTTAGACGTGCTATTTTTAGTAGGTCTATTTTTAGCACATTCTAAATTTAACATTTGTTGTTGCACATTTTTCAACACTCCCTCTCAACAACAAAGGCTTTCTCTCAAATCCGATCCTGTAACTCTAGAATGTTCTACATGCAACACGTCTACCCGGTCCACTTGCTCCAACAACACTTGGAACAAAAACACTCCCAACTGACCACTTTGTTGGGCTAGGAACATACTCTGCTGCTAAAGCTCTACCTGTTACTGAAAAGTGCTCCCTCTCTAACATCTGCGCTACTACAACATCTCCATGCATGTCACACCATTTCACACCTCTCTGTGCCACCTAGCATTGTGCAAAATGCTTGTTCCTCTCGCATTGTTGTAGCCTGCTAGCTATACACTGTCTTGGGATTCCCTGCACTGCCACTCCCTCTGCTGCTCCATCCACATCTGTCTCTACCCAATCTGTCTGTTCCCGCTACTCCACATCAGGGCTCTTGTATCAAGGTCTCATCCAAGAGGTTGGGTACCTCAAGGATCCTGCCCCTCCTCCTTAGGATGATCACTCTATATCGCCCCACCTCCTACCTGGAGGTATGGCTGCATGTGATCCCTCAGCCCACCTAGCTCAAAGTTCCCCCTACTGGAGGTCTCTACATGAGTAGATGTCTCTACTTGATCTCCTCTCAACTTCCCTTGTTATGGCTACTCCACAACCTCCTAAAGTTGCTGCACTAATCGTGGCTCCTCCACAATCGTCTGATACTTCTTCTGGCTCTGCATGTTGAGAGGTAATATACCCTCCCTCTGAAAAACCAAGTCTCCATCAGTTGCCTTTCTACTCAAGGCTTTGCATGCATCTTGAACCTCAAGAGCATACAGGTTCTTGACCCGTGAATCAATCTAATTCACCTGTCTAGTGATGATGTGTCTAAGGAAAACCTTTCCCTTACTGAAGACTACATCATAGCCTATGTCTTCCAGCATTGCGATCGACACCAAGTTTCTCTTAAGTCTTGGTACATACATGACATCGGTTAAGGTAAGGCAAGATCCATGCTCCCTCTGAAAAATAATCATGCCTACACTTGAGACACTATAAATCTCATCATTACCCATCGCTATGAGTATCTGGAGATCTTTCTCCTCCAAAGTACTAAACAAACTCTTGTCATTGGTCATGTGGAAAGAAGCTCCACTGTCAAGAAACCAACCAATTCCCATCATGGATGAAACCATGCATGCGAAGAGTGTGAAATCCAACTCAAATTGTGAAGCAAGTGCCTCACCTTCAGATCCTTCCCCAGATCCCTTCATGGATTTCCTCCGTGGACAATTTGTAGCGTAAGAGCCCACCTCATGACAATGAAAGCATCACACTTTTGATTTCTCAACCTTCTTCCCATCATTGGAAGAACTGGATTTAGGAAGAGAAGCCTTATCCTCCCCCTTCTTTGCCTTACTCACTAAGTTACAATTCTCCTCATTATGCATAGATGAAGAACTATCTCTGGTGCTCCGTCTGATCTCCTCCTACATCAAATATGATCATAGTCATTCCCAATCCGGCAGTTTCTCCCTTCCATTCACTGAATCCTCATAGGTATGCTAGCTCTTAGGAAGGACAAGGAATGCTAGACTCACCATTTCCTCATCTGATGTCATGAAACCTACACTTGCAAGCTCATCCCTACATGTGATGAGCTTGGTCAAATACATAGAGATCGTCTCATCCCTTTCACACTTGATCTTTCAAATTTTGTCCTTTGGTGCCAGCTTCCTCTGATCACTGCTATTCTGATATAAATCTTTCAATGTTTTCCACATTGCATGTGGAGTCTCCTTCCCATGGAGGCTCGAGACAATGTGATCTCCCACTCCCTCCAAGAGAATTCTCCTAGCTCTAGCCATACACTTCCTCCATTACACCAACTCAATCTTGTCAGTAGGCTTAGGAATTTCTTGATCAATGAAATCCTTAAGGCCATTATGTTCTAAAACTTCCTCCATGCAATCCTTCCAAGCTATATAGTTTGAGCTGCCATCAAGGGCATACTCAAGCCTCAAACCATAGAATGCCATCGATGAAATAGATGTGATAACAACTTGACATCTATATCCAGAATAATAAACTTTAGATTTCTCCTGCTAGTATATTGTTCTTGCTTAATCACTTGCGCTCTGATACCATATAGAAATTTCACCTATAGAACAAACTGATATATGCAATGTCCTAAAGCATAATGCTTGTTCTACTTCTACAAAACCTTAAGAAAAATAATAATTGAATTCATGAGCAACATCAAGTAGAAACATGCATAATTGATCAAGAGAAATAATCACACATAACACAAGATATATCCACGGGAAAGCACTAGCATAAAACCCCAACAATGTATTATCAATCAAGTCGAAATTCTCTTCACAATACAAAAAGAATTAGCTCTCAAGCTATTCTGTTCTCAATGAACTATGAAGATATCAAGATATGTCTCATGAACCAGCCAAGCCCTATATATAAAGGCTTTACCTATGATCCAATCCCTATTTCCTTGTGCAATTTGCTTAGGAAATAATAGCAAAAACATATGCAATTAATTCCAAACATACCAATTCAACCTATGGTCTAACTACACAAAATTTGAGGACACTAGTTCCTCATTCATGCAAAAACTACTTACTAGAAATAGTCAAGCATTTGATAATACACTATCCCACGTCTGATCTCAACTGGGTCTTTGATAGAACTAGCATGCAATAGTTATCGATGAGTGAATCCTCAATTATCTAAAATAATAGTTGTCACATGCATGCAAGCAATAACAAACTATATTTTATTATTTTAACAACATGTTAAAATAATCTAACTGGACTTTACTAGTTAGAACTAAGTCAACTAATTCTCTCATTATAGAACTCATACTTATTCCCTGAATCAGTGGAGGACATTAAGAATAAATTCCTCAATCAGTGGGACAACTCATGTGCATGCTCACAAAGACTTCAAATTTGAATTTCCTTAACTAATTAACTCAATTGAATTAATTAATTAATATTTCCAACTGTTGTTAAGACCAAAATTAATTTTACTTCCTATAGATAGACTAGGGACTGCTATAAATAGGAAGGGAGACAGAAATGATATTTTTAGAACTTTCTATTTTTAGCAGTTTGACCTCTCACCCAATGTGGCCAATGACCTCACTGGCCACACTGCTATTTTTGGACATGCTATTTTTAGCAGGTCTATTTTTAGCACATTTTAAATTTACCATTTCTTGTTGCACATTTTTCAACGCTGCTGATATAAGAGCCCTGAAGGTCTAGCTAGAAGGTTTCTTATCGATAAGGCACAATACCTATTTATAGATTGTAAGTTGAAGGTAATTGGAAACCAAGGGAACCCCTAGATAAGTATTGGGAAGTACTCCCTCCATAAATCCCAAGGTTCTAGCCAGGTGATTTCAAACTCATGGATGAGTATTGAAGAAGTAGATATCCAACTTTTCTACATTTATCTGGGTACGAGAATCCTATTGGAATGTATTAATAATCTCAGTGATTTGCTTCACCTCTCATAGTGATGGCTTTCGAAACAACATGTTGTCATCTACAAATTGTTGATGTTTTATCGGTGGGGTTCCATGGGATATTTTGGTGCGCATAAGATCTGTAGAGGCAATTGAAGCTTTAATTAGGCGGCTCAGGCCTTTAGCGACAATGATGAAAATGAGAGGGGATAAAGGGTCACATTTCCTAAGCCCTCGTGATCCTTGAAAGAGTTAGGAGGGTGACCCATTCACCAAGATTGAGAAGAACAACGTTGTTATTAATGATTTGACCCATCTGATCCAAGTCGGGGAGATGCCAAATGTTGTAATGATCGATAACAAAAATTCCCAATTTAATCTATCATATGCTTTAGAGAGATCTATATTTATGATCATACATGGAGTGCGTGTTGATATGAAGGTATCCACTACCTCATGGGCTGCCAAAATTCTATCCAATATCTTCCGACCTTCAACAAAATTGATTTTCTCTGGTCCTTCGATAGTCTTCAACAAGGGTTTGGGTCTTCTAACTAGGATTTCTCACATGAGAGCTGCATTTTGTTCCTCTGAGATGAGGGAAGGAATGTGTTGTTGAATGTGTAAAATAGCAACAAGAAATTATAAAAATAGAATCCAAAAATTCCAGTCTAATTTTTCCTTGAATTAAATTGAGCATTAAAATTGAATTCTTTTCTCATAGCAACTTGAAATAGTTAACTAGAGTGAGTTGACTTAGTTAACTTGGGAATTTCCAGTTGGAATTCTTTTTGAAGTCATGTATATCTTCTCCCTATATTATAGCAGTCCAAGATGATTTACGTATGAGTGGAAATTAGTTAACTCAGTTTATTGAGTTAAGTCGAGTTAAATTAGCTCCAAACTATTTGAGTAACTAATAGTGAATTAAGAGTCAATTCATGCACTAGTGCACTCAACTAGTGCTACTCTAGTTAACTGAATATTCCCTCATTAGAAGCTCATGTATGTCGATTCTGAGAAAGACCTAGTTGAGACTAGAGCGAAAGGTTAACTAGAGTGAGTTGACTTAGTTAATTTAGGAATTTTGAGTTGGAAGTCTTTCTAAAGTCATGTATATGTTATCACTATATTATAGGGGTCCCATATGAGTTAAGTATGAGTGGAAATTAGTTAGTTCAGTTTATTGAGTTAACTCTATTTAAATTAGTTGCAAATTGTTTGAGGAACTAGTAGTGAGTTAACAATCACTTGATGCATTAGTGCACTCAAATAATGCTACTCCAGTTAACTAAATAATCCCTCATCATAAATTCATGCATGTAGATTCTCAAAAAGACCCAGTTGAGACTAGAGTGCAAGGATAGTGTACTATTTATTGTATAATTTTCTAAGTTGTAAAGATGGAGCATGCAATCAGGAACTAAACCTAGAAGAGATTATGTAGTTATGGATGGGGTATTTCCCTTTAAATATGAGCTAATTCTCTCAGGAATTGTGTAAAGAATTAGAAGCTTGGAGGCTTGGAAATTTGGCTAAGCATTGGCCAAAGGATGTCATCAGGCAGAGGATAGTCAATACTTGTGTAGGTTAAGCTCAAGGGTGAGCAGAGCATATTATATTCATCCAAATTCTTTGACCAAGGGGACAAGGAAATAGGGACTTGGAGAGCTGGAGAATTGGCTAAGTGTTGGCCAAGAATTTGCTTGTGAGTTAGAGATTGATTTTACTGAGTGTTGGGATTGTTCTTGAGAGAAAAAGCATTCTATTATCATTTTGGATTTCTGATTAATGCAATATAGATAGTGGGGATTTCGGTTGGGATTTCCTCGGATATTTATTGTGTTATGTGCCATTGATTTGTCTTAATCTTACTGATTATTGTTTTTCTTGATATTTATGTTCTTCCATTGTAAAGAGTAGAAGTAGATTCTTATCTCTTGTTTTAGTAGGTTACATGAGCTTATGAATCTACAAGATTTTCTACATGGTATTAGAGCCGAGAACAATGCTGCCTCATTCCATATGATGGGGAATAGAGATCACTTTAGTGATTTTGAGGGGAAAGACCTCAAGAAAAGCATAGAGTTTGGATATGACGAGAGGTATAGAGCTACTAGGATCGATACAACTACCTTTCAAAGGGAGTTTGGCTCCCCTCTTAGGATCACATATGTGATGTATGTTCTAGGACTAAAGAAGAATCTTGTTTTACTCATAGTATTGGAAGACCATTTCTATGATGTGGTTTTTGTTAAGGGAAAGGTTTTCCTTAGACACATAACCATGGGAAAGGTGAAACAAATTGGTGCACAGGTCAAGAACCTGTATGCTCTTGAGGTTCAAGATGCATGAAAAGCCTTTATGAGAAAGGAAAAGGTTAGAGATTTGGTTGAGATGGAGAGAAAATTACCTCTCAACGTGCAGCCCTTGGAGAATCCTTAGAAGTAGCTTTAGGAAGTCGTGGAGCAGCGTCAACTAGAGAAGCTAAGAGGAGACCGAGTGGAGAGATCCACTGAAGTAGAGAAGGAGTCTCAAAAGTTGCATTAGACAATTGTGGAGCAACCAGAATTGGAGAAGCCGAGAGGAGACCGAGTGGAGGCATCCAGTCATGCAAAGACCTCTAGTAGGGGAAATTTCTACCCAGGTGGGCAGAGGGATCACATGCATATTATGTTTATCAAACATTCTATAACTACCATGCAATATGTGTTTATCTTGGAGTTTCTTTTGTGCCTTTTTTTTTTTTTTTGTCTACTCTAGTTTGGAAGTTCTGATATATAAAATATATAGTTATAAATATATATGCAATACATATCTCTCTATCATGTACACACACAAGTAAATATAGATAAAACTTGTATCTCACTCATGAAATTAACACGTTTAAAAATTAACTAGGGGTAATTTATTATTCACCTTGGTTTATTATTATTTTCTTGGGTTTATAACATTATTAACCCCTTATTCCTTAGCTTTTTAATGCTAGAAATTCACAAACCCCATTGGTTTGTATTTCTCTTTGTATTATAATATGTTGGGTTTCTAGTATAAAAACCCCAAGGACCAATGTCATAAACTCAATAGATGAATGTTAAACCCTACTTTAAATTTATTGTGTTTTTTGTAGTGCAGTAATGTCCCTAGTTATTTTCGTTGCCATGTGTGAACATTACTGTAAATGTATACATTAATATACATTTGTGTGCATAATAATAATGTATATGTACTTAAGTATATTAATATACACAATAGTGTATATATATTTGAGTACTTTAATGTACATTTCAATACATTTATATACATTCTACATAGTGAAGTTCATATAAATGTATAATTTCTTGTCATATGTAAACATTACAATACATCTATACATTAATATACATTATCGTGCATAATAGTAATTTATATTTACTTAAGTACATTAATATACATAATAGTGTATATATAGTTAAGTACATTAAAGTACATTTCAATACATTTCAATAGAATGTATATAGTGAGGTCATATAAATTATGATGGCATTCTGATGCATGTGTTGTACTTGATGGTAAGCCACTTGTAGCAGAACAACTCACTTGTATATGGTAGCTATATGAATATGCAGGAGAGATATCAGATGTGACAGAATGCATGGAAGTTGTGTTTACATATGTGACAAAATGCAAGGTAGTTCAAAGGAATCATTTCTGAATTTATACGACAAATCTCAGTGTAACAGGTCTATTCAAAGGTAACATGGCATTGGCGCAGAAGAATAGGAAGATGGAACTAAGTTCTACTAGTCAGAATAAAGAAGTTGAAGAAAAAGGATGGTGTAAAGTAGTTTAAGATGTATATGCAGTCCACTTAGTCAAAACAACATATACACGCCAATTCACAGAACAAAAAGAGCGTATATCCATACATGCACTTTCACAGAAGGAAAAGAACATATGGGATGGAAAATCAAGGTTTTGGTCCAAGGCTTTGGTCCGAGGTATTTGTCCAAGGTTTTGGTCAGAGGTATTGGCTCGAGGTTTGGTCTGAGGTTTTTAGTCTGAGGTATTCATCTAAGGGTTTGGTCTGAGGTATTGTGAAAGGATCTAAGAATATAAGGAGGAGAAGATCAAAGGAGTAAGAGCACAAGCAACGAATAGCTTATGAAGTGTTAGATCAAAAGAAAATATGCATTTTATGGGTTTCCGATGCTTTGATTGATCTAGACTAAGTATGCACTCGAGTGTTTGATGATGGATGAGACCTAATGATGGATCAAGATCATAATGACTTATCACTATGTGATCTGATAATGGATAGGCTAGATTTGATTGCTAAAGCACATTTTATCCTTTATATATAGTAATTTGTGTATGTTTAAAGTTGAAAATTGTAGCGAAGTTATAAGTAAGTATTTGCATATCTATACATTGGCTCACTTTGGTGAAGGTGTGTATACACGTTGGCTCATCTCTTTCAAGTAGCGTATGTAAAAGAAAGCTTGATGTTCAGGGATGACTGATCTATCAGATCAATGCTGCTATTTTACTGTTGTTTTTCAATGATGTCTTCTTAGATCTCAATATAGAACTAAATGTATAAGGAAATTGAGTCTGATTTATTGAGAAAGAAGGGTGATCCTTGTTTCTATCTGTTTAGAACTATGTAATATGAAAATATATCTTCAGAATGTCACTCATTGGTATGGTTTGTGGCTCATAGGTTTTATGATTCTGTATATTTAGAGGTATACATAGGTTGGGCCAAAGAAAGTAGCATATAAATGCAGGTTGGCTTCATTGAAGGATCATATACATTCTAACACATGACTTTTGAGGTTAAAGTTGGTTTTGGTTGTTGATGTAGTGTTCTGGATTCAGGTTTGTGTACTGCTTACAGTGATCAGTTCGTTTCAGTTGTTTGGTTGAATTTGATTAAGTTTGAATGATTATTTGATTCAGTATGTTATAGATTTTAGTTATTGTATGATTCAGTATTTCAGAGGTTTCATTGATTTCTTGATTCAATATGTGAGAGGTTTCAGTGATTGATTGATTCAGTTATGGTTGATTTAGAGATTGATGATTGGGTTTTAGTTACATCAGAGATTGATGATCTAGATTTATTTGTTGGATGTATAGCAGTGGTGATTGATTTTGATCTTCAAAGTTTCTGATGGGTCCAATGTGAAAATTTGATGAAACATGGCCTACATATTGTGTTGTTGTGTACTACTAGTATTGAGTCTGAAAATTTATGAAACAGGTTCCCTGGAGGATACTGAGGGTTGGAGCCTTCAGTGAGGAAGTCGAAACTTCTTTCCAGTAGTGGCTAGTTATTCGATCAAGGGGTTGGAGCTCCCTTCCAACAGCATCTAGAGAACAAGTGAAGGTTGTAGCCTTCTATTGGTTGACACCTACATACTAGTAAGCATATTGGCTAGTACAAGAGCCATGGGAGTTATAGCTCCCTTCCAATGGAAGCTGGAGAATGAGAGAAGGTTGTAGCCTTCTGCCAGTTGGTTCTTGCGTACTGGTATGAGTCTATACCAGTACAAGATTGTAAACCGATTATTATTTATATTAAAAGAAGATAGATACAACAGTAACAGGTGATTTTTCTCTCGCATTGGGTTTCCACCTTAAATCTTGATGTTCATGTGTGTTTCTTATTTGTGATTATTTATTCTATTATTAGTGCACATGGTTATAGTTTAATGTTTAATGAAGTACTAATGCACTGATTAAAGATCAATATATGATCAATTAACTGAATCATAAGTTCACTATATATGCGTTAGTTGCCTTAAGAACAGTTGTGTGCACACACGAGTTCCCTTCACTAAGGTAGCATATATAAATATGATTACGGAAATGAAAAAGTAATTGATTTGTAAATATTATTTCACCCCCCCAGTATTATTTCTAACAATTGGGATTAGAGCAGGTCCTTTGGCAGAAGCTTGATCGCTTAAAGGAGATCCATAGAAACAATGGGAAAGAAGCTAAAGAAGGAAGGTCCTAAAAAAAGAATACATCTCAAAGGAACTATGAGAGTGGGAGAGACTATTGACCATCATGTGGAAGAAACTCTTCAAATTCAGAATCACCTCAGAATGAAGATGAACAAGAAAAGGAATTATCAGGTACAAATTTGTTGTCCTCAGGTGATACATTTCTCTATTCATTTGAAGATAATGAATATGACAGTGAAACAATTGAATTTTGTCTTAGGGGTGAGAGAGAAAGAAATCAAATAGAGGAAGAACTTATAAATATCACAGACAAAATTAGAGATTAAAAAGATCTAACTGATAAAATGGAATGCACCTACAAAGAAGAAGTTACCGTATTAAATCTCAGTTGGAGGAAGGAAACAAAGTAAGGAAACAGTACAAGGAAAATAAAGATCAAAGTCAAAGGTCAAAAGATGAAGTGACATCATTGAGAAATGAAGTGAATGAAAAGGATACAACAACCAAGGAACTTATAGAAAGAACCAGCTATTGTGAAGGTATTGAAGATATGGTCATTTCTCTAAAAGAAGATCTCAAAAATTCAAATACACAGAATGAAGAACTACTCCAAGCATTTGAATAACAAGAAAATGAAGTTCCCAAATTAAAGAAACAAGTGGAAGAACCAAGAAAAGCTAAAGAAATCATGAAGAAGTAGTATCTTGAAAAGGAAGAAGAATATTAGGTTGAGGTAAATATCCTAAAAGGTAAATTAGAAGAAAAGGATAAACTTTTACAATTTCAAGATAGTACGATGATTTTGGATTATATTCCTAGTACTCAAAGGTCTCCTGCCATCAAATATGGTCTTGGTTTTCATGAAACTGTTAAAGGTGAATCTATATCACAAACTAAAGCAAGGAACTCTAGTAAAAAATCTGAAATGCTCAACAAGGAGATAAGATGTCAACCCCATCAACAACCAAGGAAAGAAAGTCTTCAAATAAAATTATTTGCTCTTAACTATGGAAGTGTTAATCATTTCTTTCCTCTGAAGAATCATTTTGGATGTTCTATATGTCATAAATTTTGACGTTGCAGCCAAATGCAGAAGTAGAATGGTTCAAGCTAATAATAGTCACACAGAAAGATCATCATCTTCCAAGTACTTTAAGGGATATTGTTTTTCTTGCAATATGTTTGGTCATAAAGCCATTGATTTCTACAGAAGTAGTATGAAGCATATAAGATGTTATTATTGTAACAAGTTTGGGCATATAGAAAAAGAATGCGGGGAAATTTTTTGGCCAACATACGAAAGGGAACAAACATCACCACACTCCAAGGTATGAAAGAAGAAGGAATTACAATCAGAAAGATGTGGCATAGCTTAGTATACAGATAGAACAGACTTAGAATGAACTAAAAATATGAAAATTTAGTGTCCTAATTCTCATACATAGTTATCATGAAGACGGGTCACGTATATACACAAGTTAGAATCTACAAAGTTGTGTATAGGTTGGTTTGATGAAGAAGCAGTGGGACAGACTCAATAAAAT
The DNA here is from genome assembly GCA_000404065.3 of Pinus taeda. Lineage (NCBI taxonomy): Eukaryota > Viridiplantae > Streptophyta > Pinopsida > Pinales > Pinaceae > Pinus > Pinus taeda. The sequence goes on from APFE031213179.1 coordinate 58,259, forward strand.
GGGTCCGATATGGTTCATTCAATTATCAATTATCTTTTATGTTCTAATTGATGATGATTATAGTCTGTTGATCATATGTAGAAGTGATTTATACCCTCATAAGTTGGTGATGACTTGATATATAACTAGTTGAAAATGATGCCTTGATGATCCTTACTAATATATGCAATGATTAGATCTGATAGTGAACAATTGCAACAGGTTCAGGGGGAGAATATTTTATGCTTGTAATAATTCATTGTTGGCATTATGTTTAGAAGTCTTTGTTACTTATGTTGTTGAAGTGTTTAACTGATACATCAAGCTATGCTGTAGTCATGAGTTGCCTATGATGAAATCTTAGATGATACTTATATTACTTGAGCCACATAGTTTTTATTCAGATTAGATTTATGGATGATTATGGATAACCTTTTTGATGATGCATACAATACACATGATATGTTGCTTACATGGTGATCTTCATAAGGACAAGGAGAAGTACAGATCTTGAGTACGCAAATTCATTATTTGATGATGAGTCACTCATTTCTTTTATGTTGCTATCATCATGCCTTCAAAGATGTATAAAGTTACTATGGTGTAGTTATGGTACAAGATTTCCATAGTTCTTAGCTCTCACATGATATATTGGTTGAGGATTGTTTCTCTTGATGGCATCTAGAAAGTTTGACAAATCACAATGAGATCATGGGTTGCTAGATACATATTACTATCTCTTTGATGGATACACATTATGCTGGATACATGGATGATTACTTAAGTTGCATATTCATAAATATTATTGGTTGGCCAAGAGAATGATGTTATTGCAAGTTTCATGAAGACATAGCTATTTGAAGACATGGATATTCAGAGACATGGCTTACTTAGTCACATAATGATGATGACTTCATACTCTATGATGATATGTTTGATACTCACATAGGTTGATTATCATGGTTGATGCTTATCAGATGTGCGATGTTTCCTAGTGACGATACATGGTTGATATATTGAGGGTTCTTGTGGAAAAATCATGCAGTTCTTGATGATGATGCTATCATCATAATGATGACTATGGTGTTTTCACATACATATGATATGATTTTGTGTTACTACCTGGAGATATGACATATTCTTAGTTGATTCATGGAAGGTTATGATAAGGCTCTTTCCACTAAGAAAACAGAGCAAGTTGAGCTTGATGAGATCAAGAGGATGAGTTGATATCTATATTGCTATATTTTGTCACAGGTTGATGATATTTAAATTGTCATATCTTAGGAACTGATGATGGACATATACAAGTTGTTGGTCTGGATGTTGCTGGCAGATGCTTATGGAGCCGATCATATCTGGTGTATGATAGTTGATGATGACTATCATGGTATTGTTTAGATCTTTGGTCTTTGTTACAAATGTCATGTATACCATTTGATGTAAATGTCATTTAGAGGCCCATAATATGTATCTGTATTTCATAGTATTTTAATGAGTCCTTTCTGGTCATATGATGTAGTTTGTAGCCCCACTATGCATGGGAAGGATGATGTAATAGTTGCTATATTTAAGTCATGTATAAACAATTGATCTATCCCCACTTGGTTGGGTAGATGAGTCAAATTTGGAATATCCCCAATTGGTTGGGAGATTGATGTATATATGAGTCGTTGGTGATAGGAAGACCATACTCAGATAGTTGAGTTATAGAGTCATGTTATTATTTTCAAAATATTTGTGAAAACTCTGGATGTGCTCAAGGGGAGTATGGATCATATAATGCATCTCAACATGTACAAAGGGGGAGTTTAATTAGAATTCATCATGTTCCTAGGGGGAGCACGATCAATGTTCATGTTCAGTTGTTTAGATATGAAATTCTTCATTTTTCTAAGCCCCTTTCCCTTGATATCAAAGGGGGAGTATAGCTTGGTCCACCCTTTTCCCTTGATGTCAAAGGGGGAGAGTATTTTGGTGTTTCTTGCTATATCTAACAGTTTCTACAACTTGTAGTAATCAACAACAACATGGTTGCCATCAAGTCGAAAGAGGGATATGGTTGGCATTATGAATCATGTGTTGTACTTGATGGAAACCCACTTGTAGCAGAACAACTCACTCATATATGGTAGCTAGATGAATCTACATGAGAGATATCAGATGTGACAGAATACTTGGCAATTGTGTTTATAGATGTGCCAAAATGCACGATAGTTCAAAGGAATCATTTCATAAGTTATATGGAAAATCTCAATGTAGCAAGTCTACTAAGAGATAGCATGGCATTAGCACAGAAGAACATGAAGATGTAACTAAGGTCTATTGATCATAATAAAGAAGTTGAACGAAAAGGTTGGTGTAAAGTAGTTTAAGATGTATACGAATGTGCACTTAGTAAAAACAATGTATACACAATAGTTCATAGAAAAAAAGAGCGTATACATATACATGTAATCTCACAGAAGGAAAAGCACATATGGGATGGAAAATCAAGGTTTTGGTCTAAGGTTTTGGTCTGATGTTTCGGTCAAAGTTATTGGTTCAATGTTTTGGTCCAAGGTTTTTAGTTTGAGGTATTGATATGAGGTTTTGGTCTGAGGTATTGTCAAAGGATCTAAGTATATAATGAGGAGAAGATTAAAGGGCTAAGAACAGAAGCAATGAATAACTTATGAAGCTTTAGATCAAAGGAAAATATGCATGTTATGGATTTCAGATGCTTTGCTTGATCTAGACTAAGTATGCACTTGAGTGTTTGATGGTGGATGAGATCTAGTGATGGGTCAGGATCATAATGACTTATCATTATGTGCTTTAATAATGGATAGGCTAGATATGATTGCTAACACTGTTTTATCCTTTATATGTAATGATCTTGGTATGTTTGAAGTCAGAAATTGCAGAAAAGTTATAAGTAAGTATTTATAGATTTATATGTTAGTTCGCTTTGGTGAAGGTGCACATACATGCTAGTTCAGCTCTTCCAAGTAGCATATGCAGAAGAAAACCTTGATGTTCAGGGATAACTAATCTATTAGATTAGTATTATTGTTGTTTGTTGTTTGTAAATGACGTATTCTTAGATCTGAATGTAGAACTGAATGTATAAATAAATTGAATCTGATTGGTTGAGAAAGAAGGGTGATCCTTGTTGCTATCTATTTAGAACTCTATAATATGATAGTATATCTTTAGAATGTCATTGATTGATACAATTTGTCATTCAGAGGTTTTATGATTCAGTATATTTAGAGGTATATGCAGGTTGGTCTAAAGGAAGTAGCGTATACATGCAGGTTGGCTTCATTGAAGGAGCGTATACATTATGACACACGAATTTTGAGGTTACAGTTGGTTGTTGTTGTTGATGCAGTGTTTTGGGTCTAGATCTCTGTACTAGTTATAGTGGTCCGTCTGTTCTAGTTGTTTAGTTGAATTTGATTAAGTTTGAATGATTGTTTGATTCATTATGTTATAGGTTTTAGTGGTTGTATGATTTAGTATATCAGAGGTTTCAATGATTTTTTGATTCAGTATGTCAGAGGTTTCAGTGATTCATTGATTCAATTATGGTTGATTCAGAGATCGATGATTGGGTTCCAATTATATCAGAGATTGATGATGCATATTTATTTGTTGGATGTATAGCAATGGTGATTGATTTTGAGCTTCAAAGTTTATGATGGGTCCAGTGTAAAAATTTGATGAAACATGGCCTACATATTGCGTTGTTGTGTACAAGGATTATCCAGTCTGAAAATTTATGAAACGTGGTTTGTGGAGGATACTGAGGGTTGTAGCCTTCAGTGAGGAAGTTGAAGCTTCTTGCCAGTAGTGGCGGGTGATTTGATCGAGGGGTTGGAGCTCCCTTCTAGTATTAGCTAGAGAACTAGTGAACGTTGTAACATTCTGTAGGCCGACGCCTACATACTAGTAAACATATTGGCTAGTGGAATAGCTAGGGGAGTTGTAGCTCCCTTCCAATAGAAGTTGGAGAAGGAGAGAAGGTTGTAGCCTTCTATAGGTGGGTGCCTATGTACTAGTATGAGTCTACACTAGTACAAGATTGTAAACAGATTATTCTTTATATTAAAAGAATATGAAGACAACAACATCAAGTGGTTTTTCTCTTGAATTGGGTTTCCACCTTAAATATTGGTGTTCATGTGTGGTTCTTATGTGTGATGGTTTATTCTATTATTACTGCACATGGTTACTTTTAATGTTTAATAAAGTACTAATACACTAATTAAATATCAACATATGATGAATTAACTAAATCATAAGTTCACTGGATATACGCTGGTTGCCTTAAGAACAGTTCCGTGCACACACGCGTTCCCTACACTAAAGTAGCATATATAAATCTGATTATGGAAATGAAAAATATATTGATTTGTAAATATTAATTCCCCCGCCATGCGCCCCCCCCCCCCCCCCCCCCCAGCACATTATTTCTAGCAAAATATTATAATATTGATGTGTATTTATAAATGTGATTAATATACGCCTATCAACATTTATCAAGCAATTATTTAATAATGTGGTTATGATGGTAGGTATGTAGTCAATATAATAATATTTCTCATCATGTTGTCACTCCCACATAATTGAACTTGTCAAATAAATATTTTAGAATAGTTATGGTGAAGGGAATGTATTAAAACAAACATAGGTCTATCCAACTCTTGAATTAACCCCTATGAAAAATAACAACCATTTTACATCAGAGATAACTCCAATTGATATTTATATTATAAAATTATTATTTACTACTTTATTTGTAATTTTTATAAATAAAAAATTGAATTATAATTTAATTTAAAAATCATAACTTTTAGTTGAAATCTATTAAAAAAGTCAATATGTAAATCAACTTTAATAATTTCAATTTATATTTCTAAATTTATTTATATTTGTAAAATAATCTTATTGTTATATTTAAATTATTATTTTTAACTCATCAAATAATATGATAAATATTAATTAAATATTTTAACTTAATAAAATAGTAAAAATAATATTTGAATAATTATAATAAATTTTAATTAATCCAACTCTTAAAATAAGGATATTTTTTTTTGATTTGTTGAAATTAGTGTATACTCTTATGGTCAAGTAAATTTGTTATGATGGTTTTTTTTTTCAAACTACATTCAAATGACATTATTTTTTGTTGATATAAGTTTTCTATTCTATCCTATCAATTCCAGGCTAACCATAAAATAAAATGAAACCAAGTAAAATCATGGATATACACATTAAAATAAAAGCATATTAAATCATGTTCTAGTAAAGAACTAGCGAATGATATAGGAAAATTATATATAGCCATTGTTTATATAATTTAAATATTTTGAAAATCATGTTAAATTATTCTACACAACTTTTACACTCGCATGTTCAAAACCATTAGCTCCAATGTACTTTAAAAAGGAGAAATTTATCTCAACTTTCAACGTGATAATCTTATTGAAAAATATACTTATAAATAATAAAACAAATTTGAACTCATTTTTACTTTTAAATGGGGATTTGGGAGGATTTTAATGTGTAATGCCTCCTCTCATTATTACCTTCTTTCACTAGCTTTGCTAGGGTAAACATGAGCTAAGGGCTACTATGATATGACTCAACCTCCTATGTGGCCTTAAGGAGATGGAGTCGACAACTAAATACCTTACTAACTTCCCTTCAGTGCCACAGGACCTCCAAGAGTAACCCAACCTCCACAAATGTTGAACCCTTGAGACAACTCACATTTTCCATAACCTTAAGCCCTAGTCGTTCCCTTGCCATGGCCTCCATGCAACTACGGGTTCCCAGCCTCTCCCATAAGGTTGCATCAGCGCGACTATGGCCTTTTTCTACTAGGGTTGTGCCATTGACTATGATATTTAAGGCTACTTTCTAGGGTTGGGGCTAAGCCTCTACCCAAAAAATGATGAAACTTCCAGAACTCATAAAAGACATGATGACCATGATTACAAACCAAAACTGGTATTAGGACTTGACCATGTCATCCCCAACCAAGACTGGAATTTTGTCAAGCACACGGTAGATATACAACCTAGAGGTCATGACTGCATGTTTGAACATAAGGGACTAAAAACTTAATTGAGGTTTAACATGAAGGTGCTTTACCTTCTCACATTAGCTGTCATATCATCAATTTCATCTTACATTCATTATTTATTCAGTTAAAAGTAAAAACATGAATAGAGCCATGACTCAGAATTATCATATAACCTTTCTTATACCTAGAATATAACCAGATAAATAACCATAAGAAAACAAACATTAAATCCATACAATAAATAGTACATTTCCTTACCAAAAGTAAGTGAAAATTAGCCTTTATTAAGAATAGGTAAATAGTGACTGGATTTTGGACTTCCAAGTTCCACTCGACTATAGATTGGCTGAGCCAAATCTCTCTTCAACCAATCACCCCCGTGCCATATTCCAAGCAAGAATGTGGGATCGCATGGGATAAACCAATCCAATGACAATGAAGGGAATCCAGAGGTTAATACAACTCTACCGTCTCCATACCATGATCACACCTAAACTGATGTTAAGATCACAAAACTAAACTAAGCTTGGATGCCTCAAAATTTATTAATTATCCTTAAGGAATTTCCCTCTCTCCAACCTCAGGATTTACCGTGTATCTCGCCATTATCAGTCAAAGGATTCCCTGGCCTTTGAGTGTTTTCTTGAGACCACCTCATCAATGATTCCAAAACTAGCCAACAATCCAAATATTAGAACTGATAACAATCCCATCAGACTCTGGGTATCCAGAAATAGTGAGGATAGGCTAAAACCTAGTGTTGAATCTTGGAAAATTCCATGCCAATGAGAACAAAGTAGAAAAATTCCAACATGCATATACCATGCATGTCAACCCAACTAGGAAATCATGCATGCAACTTCTTACCTACAAGTATTTCCATTGAAGCTACTTTACACTTTCCTTCCTTTGCTTTCCTTGTCCTTCTTTTCTTTCCTTTCCTTTATTTATTTTCCTTTCCCTTCCTTGCTTGGTTACTTTATTTCTCCTGTTGGTGGTTTCTCCTCTTTGATACAAACTCTTAACACTAAGCTGACAAAAAACTGTGAACTTATCCTCATAATCCTATTTATGGTTGATCCTCTAGTTTCTTCAATTTTCCCTTATTTTCATTCATTTTCCTTCTCACATGAAACCTGTGACATTTCACCTTCCTTTTCTCCTAATTTCCATTATTTTCATAAATAGTGTGCGAACAATACCTTTTTTCCTTTGCAAAGCCTTAGCCATTTCCTTTTCCAATTTCCCCTTAGCCAAAAAACTCATCAAGTGAAGCCCACTAGGATATTTTTCCCAACATTAAGCTTGGAATAAGTGTCCCTTTCCCGTGGTATTATTTTACCTTGATTAACTTTTATTATATGAGCTTTTAACCCGGGCTGTTATAGACCCCTCCCCCTTAGGGGATCACCATATTCAGTGTTAAACCACAACTATACCCTATAAAACCACTAAAAAGAAAAATCTTATTACCTCTCAAGCTTTATAACCCTACTCGTTGCAGTATTTACAATGAACAACCTACTAAATACATGACATCATATCTTCTATTAAAGATTTATAAAACAACTCATTCCAATATTTATAATAACAAACACACATAATTATGCACATTTTATTAGCCTAGAAAATAACCATACTGTCTACGGAGCTTTATAAATATAGCTTGGTACAATATTTACAATAAAATACATATTTACACATATGAACATTTCCTCAAGAAAGAAATAAAGGGACACGATGCTTGCATCCACAACGAAGGAGTCCAATGAATCAAACCTCCTCCCTCAAAATAGTATTGGGATTCACCTCCTTCCCAGGAAGTCGAGAATCCACTACAAAATTCAAACCTCCATCCAATGTATAGTGCTACAATCCTACACCACGTTTCCACTTAGTGAACAATTACTGACTCATTGTTCCAAGGCACACTCCCAATGTGCATTTGATTCCATCTGGCAATGCTAATGACAAAACAAATCCATTCCTCAGCCTTCCTTTCTCTTCTACATAGTCCCTCGGGCAATTTGTTCATCACCTTCCATATAGTCACTCACCTTCTAGGTTCCCCGACATCCACTATTCGGGATGATGCATTTACTGGAAATAATTCCTCACATTGGAAGGTTAAACAACCAATGAATATACCTTCCTCAAAACCATCATGTTGGTCATAGCATATACATGGAAATCAATAGATACTATTGGGTACCACTATCCCACAATGGTCTTGCTCCTGAAGTACTTTACCAACATACTGCTTCATGCTCTAATTCCTTTTTCCACTACTGTTGATCCTTGCAATCACTTTCAACCACCCAAATGAGGCATTTTTCCATGCTTTCCTATACCAAGCAAATAGCTTCCATAATATTTAAAATCAATTGAAATAAATTCACAGATACCTCATTGGTGGCTAATTGATAAGGTACACTTGCAATTATGGTTTACTTCCTATCACAACAAGTCAAACTAGCTCTTTGATCAAATCATCATGTATAGACATATCAAATATAGTTAGCTCAATCCACAACCATCATAAATCATAATCATAGATCAAATGCATAATTAAAACTTAAATAAAATATTGGTACCTATCTTTCAAATGGTTCTTTGCTTCTGCCTTTATTTTTTATCCTTTTTGTAAACACACCGAATCAATTTCCAAACCTGACAAGCACCTATTTCCTTCTATTTAAGCAATAAGGGAATCCAGAGACTGAACTTCCTCCTACCTCAATATAAGCAACAAGGGTATCCCAAGACTACACTGGCCCAACTCTCAATAGAAACAAGGGTATCCCGAGATTAAATCATCTCAATCCTTAATAGCAACAACAAGGGCACGCATAGACTAAACCATCTCAACTATCAATATCAACAACAAGGGCATCTAGTGGCTAAACTGCCTCAATCCTCAATAGAAGCACAAGGGCCCAAACAATCCCATACATGCCTGTCCCATCGCACTGTACAAAACATACACATACAAAGTGTACAACACAACACATACACCTACCCCCAGTGTACAACATGACACATACACCCACACTCGATGTACAACACAACGCACACACCCACACCCGTTATACAACACTACACATACACCTGCACTCATTGTACAACACAACACATGCACCCACACCAAGTGTATAACACAACACATATGCATACACACTATAGAATACCACAAATACACATGTCATGATACAATGACTGCACTGTACTTGTAACCCATACCTTATATACACAACACAACATGTAGACCATGTAAACAATACCACATGTACATAGTACCACCTGCACACAGTTCCACCTACACAATATGTACATAGCACCAGTTACACAATGTGTCCGCAACACAACATGCACACCCCACTTCCTGCACAATGTGTACACAATGCCAATCGTAGGACGTGTATATAATACCACATGTACCACATGTACATAGCAACACCTGCACACAACACCATAGGTACAATCAAACACACTGCACCATATGTAAACAACACTGCATGTACAACATGTACACTACACCATATGTACATAGCACCACATATACAACATGTACACTATAAAAAATGTACATAGCACTACATTCACAACATGTGCATAGCACCATCTGTACATAGCATTTCATATACAACATGTACTTAGCACCATCGGTAACCAACACTCCATATACAATCATGCACAAAACATTATATATGCAACATGCAGTAAACAACATATATGCAACATGCACACAACATCATATATGCAACATGTACACAACATCATATGTACATAATACTTCATATGTTACATGTATACAACACTGGTATTGCACATCTTAAGACCACACTATCCTTACCAAGCAACCTTGCTTCTAGTGTCTTATCCATGCTTGTCCCGACATGTCATGGATCATACTTATTTCATTCCACTGATGTATCCCTCAGCATTACCTTTCCATAATATAAATATAGATATAGTATAATCACATAATATCAATTCATATCAACATGATACCGACATTATAATATGCTAGGGTTACCCTTACCATTTGATTTCTCATAAATGAGGAACCTCTTCATGCCATTCACCTACATAAGCAATCAGTCCTCCAAAATAATGATCCATGATGACCCTACAGACAATGACATGCATACATATATATACATGCACACATATAATCATTAGCATAAAATAATCATTATCTTTGATGACCCTGTTAGAAAATGACATCCATACACACACACACACACACACACACACACACACACACATATATATATACAGAGAGAGAGAGAGAGAGAGAGAGAGATCAACCTAATCATGATCACAACATAATTAATAGGTACCATAAGGTAAAGGTTAGGAGAACTCCATTTATATGTGCACAACTTGCACAACATTGAGAACAATAGTTCCTAGCATAACAAAGGCATCTGATGCATCAAATCCATTTACCTTAATTTTCTTGTTACCTTTCTCATTACTTTCCTTCCGTTGTCCATTTACCTTAATGGACCCCACCAATCCAACCAGTTGTCACACTCTTTCCCTCAGGTACACTTATACATGCACCGGGCTTCAATTGGTTCCTATATTACCCGTCAGATATGACATAGCTCTCCCCAAGCTCCATAAAATTTACTCTTTCCCGAACCAATCCCCAATACCCTTAAAACATAAATGGAAAGAACCAAAAGAAACCAAGACAAAATCCCCTAAAAACCAATAGTAATATGAAACCACAAACAAAGTGGTATGGCCATATACTAGAGATAAACAAAACCATAATCAATCACAACAAATCACAAAAGGAAAAACTTAAGAGATTAGAAACAAACACCATGAGTCAATCCCCATGGATTCCCAATACTTCAAAAGGAAATGTCAACCTAAGAATTCTCCAATATTTCATGGAAGTCTCTTTGTAATGAAATTCCCTATATCATACTACCAAAAACCCATAACTGTGAGTGTATAACTAAATATAACAATATACCAATTATCTTACCTTGTTGTGCCAATCATGTTGCCTTATAAATGAATACACATATGAGCCACATGTTTCAAAGGTCAAGACATCATATCTATTATTTTGAAATCAACCTCTACCAACTCTAACAACCATGTCATAATCCAAAATCAGTCATAATACATAATCTTACAACTATGTCCTACTTAGAATCAAGTACATATGACCTGTTCTCAACAGATATGTGTTAGTGCAACCATCTGAAACAAGATATTTTCTTAGGGGAGGCTATATTGACTACAAAATCAATCTATATTAGCATGATATCAATTCACAACATATGAAACCAAAAATAATTAAGGTCGTGATATCCATAAGAGTAACTAGCTAAAATTTTCACATCATAAACTCATAAATAATTGTTAATCATGGATAATAATCACATATGCATAGTTAGTCTAGATTATTATGACACAACATCACAATCATATCATACTTGAATGTTATAACCCTAGCCATCCTCATAGGCCAATCTAATTTAGCATGATACATATAACATCAATATCCTAAGTACAATCACCATAACCATCATCCATATGAACAAAATGCATATAACAACAAGTTACTATCCTTCGTGACTAATCGACATAGGTACATATGATCATACTCATTTACCAACATCTATCATACATGTAACTCCAACAACAACATACTAAAGGACATGTACACAAACCTAATTCTTATAACATTATAACTGACATACCAACATGCCAAACATATAATACATGTATGACAATATGATATTACCTCAAAATCTAGTGCTGAAACCTTGATATGATGATCTACATCTCCTATTCTATCTTGGTGAAATGTCAGCCTCATAACATACCAATTACATCATTATAACATGATCTATATGCAATTACCTCATGCACTATAATGTTCACCATTAAAATGCATGCATAACAACATGCATCCAACCCAACCAGTGCAATTGTTGAACCATGCTCTAATACCACCTTGTGGTATCAAATATGACCCAAAGAGAGCACCACCCACTATGATACTAACTTGCAAATCCTCCTCCCAGGGTAAACATGATTTGAGGGCCACTATGATATGGCTCAACCTCCTATGTGACCTTAAGGGGATGGAGTTGACAACTGAAGACCTTACTAAATTCCCTCAGGTGCCACAAGATCTTGAGGAGTAACCCAACCCATCCAAGTGTCCAATCCCTAAGACAACTCACTTTTTCCCTCACCTTGAGCCTCTGTTGCTCTCTTTCCAAGGCCTTCATGTGACTGTTGGTTTCAATTCACTCTCATAGGGCTACATTAGTATGATTGTGGACTTTTTCTATCATTTTTGTGCCAATCACTTCAGGAATTAAGGCTATTTTCCATGGCTAGGGCTAACCATGCGCTTAGGAATCCATGAAACTTCCAAAACTCATAAAATACATGAAAGCCATGCTTACAAACTAAAAATGGTACCAGGAAGTGACTTGACCATCTTGAAATAGGACTGGCATTTTGTCAAACACTTAGTATATATGCAATGTACAGGTCATTAATGCAAGTCTAAAAATAAGGGACTAAAAGCATAACTGAGGTTTAACAAGAAGGGTCTCTTCCTTCTCACATTAGTTTTCATATCATCAATCAGGTCTTGAATTCTTTATTTATTCAGTTACAAGTAAATACATGAATAGAGCCATGACTGGGAACTATCATATAACCATGCTTACAACCAACATACAACCAGATAAATAATCATAAGAGAAAAACCATTAAATTCATATAATAACCATTAGATTTCCTTACCAAAAGCAAGAGAAACTTAACTGTTATCAGGAAATCTAGTGTCCACTCGGAGCTGCTAGTCCCACTAAGACTAGTAGCTATCTTAGAAACAAACAAACTAAAACCACTTTCGCTTTCCTTTATGAGAAGCAGATAAGAGGGGAACAAAGGACACCAACCTCAGTCTTGTGCTTGGTTCCTTGCTTGGTTCGTCTCTTTTCTAATAGATCTTCACCGCTCCTTCTTCATCGACCCAGCTTCAAATAGCACCTGTGGAATCAAAGCAACATAATACTATCGAAGAACATATATCTACAATCATAAATAATACAGGACCAGATATGTATTGATCACAAAAATGCATATATCATCAAACATACAAGAATGTGGAGGAAAACTTGAATAGCTTTATTAATATCAAGGATAGCAAAGAGGATTACAACCAATTGTTCTGACCCAGCATCATTCTCTCAGCATGAAAGCCCTTCTTCACCTCATGAAAAGCTTAGATCACCCAACACTATGATATTGCACCAGGAAACCAACATCACTTCCTTACAAGATACAAGATTCCAGCCTCTTGATCTCTGGGATGAGGGATCCATATAGATGATTGTAGGGGGGTGAGTCAGCTTTTGGGATTTGATTAGTGTCCTCTCTTTGATAGTTCTTGATTCCACTTGGAGATTGATGATCTCTTACTCATCCCTGGGCGAATTCAGAGAGGCAAGTGTCACAGGAGAAGTTTCTAGAAGATTCCATGATCATCCACCTTGCAAGCTGTCTCTGCCATTTGTCTACTCTCACCAATCGCACCCTACAGAAGGGCTTTCTAGTATGCATCGCACCTTTTACACTGAGTATGTGAGATGCATCACACCCTCTACACTGGGCAGTCTGTATGGTCCAGTTTTGATCAGTTCTGAGCAGTTTTCCATGGAGAACTTCTTGGAGATGATGTAATCAGCTAACCTTGTTCCTTTAGGGTGTGAAGCAACAATTTTGGGGACTTAGAAGCCCGTGGTTTATGGACATGTATGATTGAGGTTGCAGTGACCAAAAAATTCTATAACAGTTGCCCCCTAAAGCATGAGGTCATTAATCTTTTGATGTCAAGTGAAATTCTTTATCATGAGGATCCGAAGTTTTTTTGAGCTGGAAGGTGACTTGTAATAAGACACAATACAATACATTATCTTCATAATATTTTTCAAGATCTAGCTGAGGGGGGCATTCCCGTTCTCAACTTTATAAATTCATTTTCATGTACATATGACAGACAACCGTCTGTGTAGAAAACTGATGATTCGGACGGAGTCATCATCCTTTGATTCGGATCATCATTTTTATGGAAATGATGTACATTTGATGTCTTTATATTCCTAAATATATCGCAGCCTGGATGGATGAAACTAGATCCAGGGTCTTCAAACTCGTTCAATCTTCACTCGGAGTACAAGTCGATCCATGTGAAAGATGCTCTGGGGTCGAACATGGAAAGACATCGCCTGATTACCGGCCAATGATGTAAGTTGTTAACAGGTGCGAGAGGAATCACAAATGATGATGACCCTCAAGGGATTACAATACAATTTGCGTGGTTTTAAAAAGGGACTTGGCATTAAACACCACACAAAATATTTCGGTTGAAGGCCATTGATGTAAACCTGTCACCAGAAGTGAGAAACTTGTCATTGAGGCGTGCAAGCCTCAAAGTACTGAAAGGGTTGTTCCTAGGTTGACTTCTTGGATAATGTGCTGATGGCAACAAGAAGCAACCTGTCATACGAAGGCCTTAATGAATCCCACATCTACGACACGGAATGGAGCAAATGATTTTGGAGGTGATAACGATATGATGATACAAGGTTTAGGGTGGCGGTCATGAAAGAATGGAGCGTGAATGTATTGCAACGGATGAGACATAGGTGAATTCTCTGAGTGACTTCTCTTGAACATACTAGAAACGTTGAAATGGATTGGTAGCGTTAACCCCAAATATGGATGGTACGATGGACGAATGGTGATATGAACAGTGAATGGAATAACCCAACCCAACTCGGACATGGAGTGAAAGTGTCATGTTCAAGAGCGACCTGCTACCAATAACGTTTCTTCAAGTTCTCTTCCCAATTTTCCCCAGTCATTGCTGACCGACACCTCTTTATCTTTATCAAGCTTGAGGAGGATAACATATGCTTGTTCTATGGTTCGCCCTTCGGGCAAACCTGTCGCTATGTTTTAACGAGCCTAGCGACACTGAAACTCGTTCTCGTCCATTTGGACACGTTTGTCGCTATTGATTTTAATGAGTTTAACGACAATGATAACTCGGTCCTTTTTTAATCTTAGAGACTCTGAAAAGGGATGGAAAGGAAACTCCCATAATCCTTTTTCGTCATATAATCCCTTAAGTCCGAAAAAGTATAAAATAATATGAAATGGATGAATTTTTGATAGTGTTAACAAGCCGAACAAGACAAGCGCTGAATTTTTTTGTGTAATAATCCCTCAGGTCCAAAAAGATTTTAAATCTAGAGGAGGGATAGCACTTCCGGTAGCTTTAACGATCTGGAGAGGCCAATCACTTGGCAATCTTTTCATATTTTATGAGTCAGATGAACAGAGCTTAAAGGAGACTCATTTTTTGAGGAACAAGTGATAATTTCGGGTAGCAGCTGATTCCAGGCAAGGTTTGGAATTTTCCAATCATGGCAGTGTCACAACAATGGCTAATAGAATCACTCGTCGCAGAGGTTCCTCAAAAAAGGGTAAACAATCAAATGGAGGCATATGATCGGCTAAAACAGAGTGGAGGTGATGATGAGAACATGACCAAGGCTTAAAAGCTGATTATAATTTGTTCACAATGGTTATTTACCAAAGATTGGTTCACTTTTTAATGAGCTTAAACTCCGGGGGAAACATTTGCTCATTGCTTAGGTTTAATTTTTAACGAGCTTGAACTTCACATAAAAACTGCTCGTGGTGGGTTTATCTTTTAACGATCTTGAACCCTACGGTAACACTGCTCCTGGCTGGTTTATTTTTTAATGAGCTTGAACCCTGTGGTAACACTGCTTGGGATAAGTTTGGGTGCCCCCAGCATAATAACGTACATCGAGGTACATGCCCCCCAAGCTTCATTGCATTCAACACAGTTGTTGGAATGAAGGTTTACCTTCGATATCTTTGAAATACTTGACTTGGAAAGGGAGTTGTTTCATTTTTTTAATGAGGTTGACACAATAAAAGAACTATCCTCATAACTCCTTGCTTCATTTTTTAACAAGGTCGACATGAGATAAGAACCATCCTCGGTATCCACCGTATTTACAATATTTGACAGAAAATAAAAAACTGAAGGATGATTAAGGTCACTGGAATAATCTTCATGGTAATTCGGAAGATGGGAACGATGGTGGTGATCTTCCCTTGGTGCCTCTTCTATCATCATTACTTGAATGATTCCTTCGTATGTAGAATCTACATGTGGCCAAGGATCGGAAGAGGTGCCATATTCCTTAGACCTATCTATCCAAACACTCGATGAGCATTTGTTTGCCCCCCAGTCCAAGAAAATTCATTGCTACAATATTTCTATTAGGGCGATGATCCATGCTGTCAAACTGTTCAGGAATCTTCTGAATTTAGAAGATATCATATTGCAGGTTCCCACCGTGGCCACTTCCGCTAGATTGTTTGGAGGTGGTAGGGAAAAAGTCCCCATCATTGTAGGGTCTTTTAGTAGGCCTACTCCAATATTTTGAAGCGATTGAAAGCTTTCATGGATCATCAGAATGCTTCCCATAACTTGTGAACTGTTTGGGAGAAACGTTTGTTGGTCGACGATTGTAATTCCTCCTTGGAAGGGGAATGAAATATTTCTGAAGTATGTTGACAGAACTGTAGCCATAGCATATATCCAGGGCCTTCCTAGTAGGATGTTGTAATCAAGGTTTTCGTCGATAACCTCAACACCAATTTCTACTGTTTTTCCCCCCAGTTCGACTTGCAAGTTAGTTAATATCCCGTATGGGGTGTATGTTCATCCATCAAATTCTTTTAATGTCGTTGACGATCATGACAAGGGTGGAGATCCTAAAGCTTTCCAGCAACTCATCGACATAATACATGTAAATTCCCCCTCATCAATAATTGTTTGATGAACAGTTTTGTTGAGGGCTTTCACTTCAATAAGGAAAGCTAGTTGAGCTGGTAACTGAGGATCATATCCTTTGTGATTAAAGGACACAAGATTGGAATATGTTGGGTTAATCCCACCTATTGCTGATAATAAAGCCTGCTTTTGGGAGGGGCAATTTTGCAGTACCTCAAGTTTCGACATAGCGGATGGTGATTGGGCCAGATCCTCCACTATATTATAATGTTGTGCCGCTCTGGCATGAGGAATAAATGTTGATTTGTGTACTACTCCCTTTTGCAGTTTTATTGTTAGTTCAGGAGTGATGGGTGGCACAACTTCGGTTGAAGTTGTTGTCGAACTGCTAGGTTGATCATTAGCCTTGTCATTTGATAGTTGTGGATTCTCGTAATCTTTATTCCTTGTCAATATCAAAGCATCATTTTGCTGCTTCGAGATAGACAACATAAGCACTTGGGATCAGTAAGCATTGTCACTAGCAACTAGATTGGTTCCCGAGTTTGGAAATGGATCAGTCAATACCACTGAGGTTTTTGAATTGTTAAAGAGTTTCTTAACTTCAGCTTTATGTGGAAAATCTCTCGTCCGATGATCCTCATCACATACCTAACACCCTGAAGGGGGTTTCCTTTGCCCAGAAGGGTTTGCAGAAGATTTTTTGGGAGATGACTCCTCTTGTTTCTTCTTTTTCCCTTTCTTTTTCTTCTTGTCTCCTGTCCGGTTCACTTTTTTGCCTTTGTCAGTCGACATGGCGTTTACCTCCGAGGCAAGAAGTTCTTCATTTTCATTTTGACTTGAAATCGTACAGGCCTTCTTTGACATAGCCCTTACGGTTTTCGTGCTAGTCATACCTATCACACCATCGCTGGCATGAGAGTCTTTGTTTGATTTAGGAGGGGGAGGAATGAAACATTCCGGTCTAGGAGCATCAGGGATTTTATCGTAGAGCATGCCAGACTGCGTATAGATCAAGTTTAGATATTGCGCACGAGCAATAACTTGCTCTTCAGTGACGACTCCTCCCTTTGCCACATCTTCTGTAATAGAAGGTAACAATGACTTAATAAACCATTCAACCAACATCTGATCAGGAACATATGTTTTTACCATTCTACGATGACGTCGCCACTCATGAATATGAACGGATATGTGAGCGGCCGTCGTTTGTTTGAAATTGGTAAGAAGCTCTGTTCCCATTTCATACCTTATGCGTAACTGAAAATGGGTTAAAAGGGTTGTGGCTAGGGTACTGAAGTTATCAAACAAAGCTTTAGGCAATTCGATATACCATTTTGCTGCAGGACCAATTAACGTTCGCTAAAAAAGGTGAAGCCTGATCGAATCATTGTTGAGAGTGTTTGATGAACACCACAGATGGAAGGTCATCACATGATTCGATGGGTCTTCACCAATATTTCCATTAAATTTATGAATATCTGATGGAAGTTTATGTGGAATCCCTGGCCACCAAGGGGCGTAAGCAATTGGATCGTTGATTAGTCGATTCAGATCTAGTAACTCTAAAGTCACCACGAAAGGAAACTGTTGATTCAGGCTCAATGAAGCATACCCAGGATAAGATGGAATTACCTGAGCAGTTGGCCTTTGCATACCAACATAATGCATTTGATGTTGGTAAATTTGGTAAGGTTGATGGGCATGACCATTATGATATGATTGATATTGACCGTTTTGAATATACGGCTGCCCATTACTTGCAAAGACTCATTGCTCAGATCCTTGGTAAGCTTGTTGGAATTGTGGTTGTTGGTATTGTACCGGCCATGGTTGTGAATCCATGAGCTATTGTCCAGTATTAACTATTTGACCAAGATGAGGGGTAATGGTCCCTGTTTGAACCTGGGTCATTCCACTAGTCGGTGATTGTGGTTGTATCGCAGGGAGAAGACGTTGTTGTATTATGACCTAAGAAACCTGAGGTTGGCATACAACAGGCAACACTTGTCATAGAAAATTTTAGGGGCGAATGTTCGCCCTTTGGCGAAATTAAGGGGTTTTAAATTTTTAGTGGGCGAATATTTTGTATCATAGTACATTTTTACAAATCACCTCAAATAGCCCACTTTATTTTAAGGGAGAGGGTAAAAAGGTAAATTCAGCCCTTGAAATTAGGAGTTACAAACTTCCATTTGCCAATTTTCAAGAATAGGTTTTATTTAAGTGAATCCTATGGGCCAAAGGCCCAAATACCATATTTATAAAAGAGGTATGGTAAATTAATAAAAATATAAATAAATGAGAGTTATGGTAAATAAATGAAACATTTTTTTATATTTACTCCATAACTCACCTTATATACATGCAGCGGTGTAAACAAATAAAAATATAAGTAAAGTGGAGGTATGGTAAATAAATAAAACGTCTTTTTATACTTACTCAAAAGGTATGGTAAATAAATAAAAATATAAATAAACTAGACGCTTGGTAAATAAATAAAACCTCTTTTTATATTTAGTCCATAACCCTCGTTTATTTATGAAGGCTCAAGAAAGAGGTTTTATTTAAGTGAATCTTATGGGCCAAATACCATATTTGTAAAAGAGGTATGGTAAATTAATAAAAATATAATAAACGAGAGGTATGGTAAACAAATAAAACATTTTTTATATGTACTCCATAAGTCACCTTATATTTACGAACACTCAAAAAATGTGTTATATTTAGGTGAAACATATGGGCAAAATACTACGGGACAAATACCATGGACTAGATTGTTATTAATACCATTCAAAAAAACATTATTAACCCTAATATTAGTATTAATAAAAATAAAATTGGCACATGGTATTGACCCATGGTATTCACATGGAATGTAGCCTATTTAAATGGGGGAATTAAACCAGCATAGATCCATCTTTACACTGGATCTACTAACCCCGAGAGGTATCAAATATCGTGATATGCAAACTAGCATAGAGTGAAAAAATATTTGATCTGATCAAGAGTAAAAATGGATGTTGTAATCTAATGGATGTTGTAATTTAATGTATGTTAAACATTTTAGCTTGGTTAAAATAAAAATAAAATAAAAATCAACTATTAATTTTATTCATTTTTATAAATTACTAGTAATTTTTAAGCTGCAGGTTTATGATAACCCATGGTATTCATGTGAGCATAGACTATTTAAAGGGGAAATTCTAAATTCGATCCATCTTAATTCTGGGTCTACCAAGTGCTCATAGGGATAAATAGATTTCATCCCCCCTAAGAGTGGTAGATGTGGAGTTAAGATGGATATAGGTTGGTTTTTATGATAATGAAGATATTAAATAGACTTAGGAAATTATATTGTAAAAACATCTTAAGGTGAATGTTTAAAGCATAGACATTGGACAAGTATATTTGTATACTTCTGTTTTAAACTGAAACAAATCCAGGGCTAAAAGGAATGGATTGATTTCACTAGTCATCCTTCTATAACTTTCCAACATATGCTGGAGTAAACAGATTGTAATTTGGGTAATTTTTCTAATTGCAA
>APFE031213181.1:7238-28889 GCA_000404065.3 Pinus taeda
TTTATACAAGCAAAAAATCAAAATCTAAAAAGAGAGTTGGTGTCTTTTTCATAAATGCCTAATGTAACCATTCACAACTGGTTTTATTATGTTGTTTTTGAGGACGATCACAAATTTTCTAATGAGAAGTAATTTTGTCCTTGGGTATTTATAAAATATGAAAAGGGCTAATCACTTCATTTATTTTTAAACTACAGACTAACTAAACTAATTCTACTCCTATTCTAACAATATACATGAAATTGACTAGGTGTAATCATATTTCCAGTGTAACTATTTTCTCATTTTCGTTCCTGCATATATATATAGTTCAAATATTAATACTAGAGACGAAATTCTTACTGATCTTAGAAAATTGAATGTGGAACAAGAATGTACAACTATTGTTAGAATTTTATTTAGAATTCTCCTCTTATGAAATTTTCTTTCCAATTGAATACTTATTGGATCATAGAAATCTGGATGGATTTCTATTAAGGACTGATAAATGCTCAATGGAAGAGATGACATGCCAGATTGAAGATATGAATTTTTGAATTCAAAAGCCTGAAAGTTATTAAAATCTGAAAACAAATTTGTTTTTGTACAAAATAGGTAAGAAGGAAAAAATAAAATAAAATTATTATATGTACATCTAGAGTTACAACACAGTTGGGATTGTTTTGTAATGATTTCTCTTTCACAAGGATTAGCTATGATTATAGGGTTTGAGTGATCTCGACCCCCATCTTGTGATTCAGAAAGGGGACCATGATTATAAACAGACATGAAAGCTTGGTCATGATATGAATCATAGACTGGAATATTTTCTTGGGTAATGAAATCATGTAGGTGGTTTGCTGCTTTAGAATGAGGATCGGTTGACATAGTTTCTGATTTAAAATACCTCTCATTCTCAGATATTATTTGAAGTTCCTGTTGATTCTCTCGAGATAAATCAACATCTTCAATATCAAAGTAATCATCATAAATGACTTCACAAGATTTCCTAGGTTTTTCTTCAGTTTCATCCAGTATATTCAAACCACGAGGAATAGGGACTTCATGTCTGTTAATGGCAAAAGAATGTTTTCCAATTGTTTCTTTATCTTGAAAACCACTTAATGGTGATTTATTAAGACCAGCCTCTGTACTTTCTGAAATATCATTAATATTAAGAGGAAATAAAATATCATCATTGAAAATATCAGGATAAAAGAAAAATGTGATTCTAGAGTAATGCAAGAAATATCTGTTTTTGGAAACTCATGCGCATATGTTCATCATAGATTTCAGGTTTTAGATCATACCTTGATGTGCTCATGTTTTTTGAAAGAAAATTAGTTTGCTTTTCTGACCTTGGCATTTGTTGAGTTGCGATCATATTTTCTGGATTTGCCTCAAAGTTGCTTTCAGATTTCAAGGTGACCTTTCTTCCAAAATTGCCGCTTTTGTCTTCTAGTATTTGATCTGAAATATCTTCTAAGCTTTGTGAAACATCTTCATCATAATTTATTTGCACATCCAAATTGGATTTCTCATTTATGTCAGAAGGGAATTGAACAAATCTTGGATTAATTTCATACGAGTCGGGAATAGGAGGTAGCGAATAATTATGATCAACACAATCTAATGATTCTTCACTTATGGGATCATTCTCAATATTAAATTTTAAACAATTCAGATGAAATCAAATATTAAAATCTCTAACAGACTCATCTTCTTTTCGTAGATATTCAATTTCATCATATATCTTATCATAATCATAGGAGTCAAATTTGCAAACGAAAATCGTGACAAATTGATCTCAGCTGTGAATTGAGGCAACCGGAAGGGTTCTACACCATTTTCTAGCTTCTGCTACAAATGTGAGAGTAAAAATTCTGCATAAAATGCCTTCGTCAATTCCTTGAAAATTAGAATTTAAAACTTTTTGAATAAATTGAAAGGCATGATTAAAAGCAGAAGAATTTCTCTTACCATCGAATTTTACCTGAGACAATAGCCTTACCACTTCGGGTGGAGTGTTGGAAGATGCACGAACATGGATGCAACTCCAAATTGGAAGTTTAAGAGAGTACATCCTAATTCAAATGTTAACATTGAAAACAAATTCCAACAGACAGCATGTTTCAGGCCCTCCTTCTAGCGCCAAATTTGTTGAAGGCCCCGAAAATCAGGTCGACAACAAGGGGGATACCCGCCCGGTCCGGACCTTGGTTGGCAGATCCTTATCCGTTTGGTATAGCGGGTCCGACTGGGGATATGGGACCAGTTTCCCAATTCAGTGTGTGTGTGTGAGAAAGATGGGTGTTTCTGTTCTAAATGGAATACTTCTATCTAATCTAATGATATGCTATTGTATTCTAATAAACAGAAAAACATCGAAATTTATGCTAACCTGAGGTGTGATCTTTCTTTTATGCGATCTAAAAAGATTTCAAACAATAACTGGTAATAAAGATCATTCATCTATCATAAGAAAGGAATTCGATAAAGATGAACTACTTCGTATAAGAAGTTAGACGAAACAGTTGTTAAACTTATCGCATAAATGAGCTATTCATACGCTAAACATAAACAAATAGTTATCACCGTACAAAAGTGCCAAATGATAACTCAGACATCCATGTTGTAATATACAAATGAATGAAAACTGAATATCACTTTAACGCATAAGAAGAAATGCTTAAGAGATAAAAGTGCCATTTATAACTAGTCCTACTCATGAGCTTCAAGCGACAATTAATTTCTCTCCTTGATTTAACATCCACTAAGAGTACAAAAGTGCAACATCAGTAGCAGATATCAAATGCAAATATCAAATAAACCCTGTTCCATTCATTCACCAAAACCTCCTCTGAGCGTGCAAAAGTGCATGTTCTGAGGACAAGTTTTTGATAAATTTCTAGACCCTTCTTTAAATGCATGAGAAGGGTTTAAATACTACTGACTAATTCTAAAATTAGATTATTACAAAAATAAAGGATGCGGTTTAAATGGCCATCCTTTTTTCAGGAAAATAAAACGAAATTAAAACTAAAATTAAACTATTTCTGTGCTTGATCTCTGAAATCACATGTACGCAGCATCTGTTTAAGGAGAGTTGGGTGGCTAACTTCCGCTTTCAACTGGGCTGAGAAAACAGAATCTATGAGAGCCGGCGCCATCTTTTCGGTTGCATTTATAATGCACTTAACATTCATCCATTGACTATGTGGCTTTACCAAGTATGTCCAGTAACAATCCCAGTTTAACTTACTTAGCCTTTGGATTACATTAGCCTTTTCTTGAGCTCTCTGTTTCCAATTTGCTTCTAGCTGTTGAGCATTTGGTAAGTACCCCGGGGTGGTCTTTGCGATCAAATTTGCCTTGTGTAAATTTTCATTTACACAATCAATAAGTTTGCTTGCAGCCGTGGCTGCTCCTTCTGCTGCTTGCTCTGCTGCTTTGATTTGCTCGTCCCATTTATTAAAGAGAATTTCCTTGTGTTTTTCATTAATTCTTGGTGTACCTACTCTTTTACCCTCGTCCGTCTCTTGCCATGCCAAATATTCAGTCACTCGTTTTTCAATCAGATCATAGTCACTCCGCAAGTCTACTACTTGATTAGTGGTTTTATCACTAATTTCGCAATAATGACTCCACTATGATATCTTTTGGCCCAATGCTTATTGCTGCTGTAGTAATTTCTCATTCAGGGAAATGGACTCTGTGATGAATTCTTTGAGCTTAGAGTCGTCCTTGTGCATCTCTCTCAAATCCTTTAATTGTTTTCCTTTCTCATCCAAACTTTTCTGATAGCTTAACTGCATCTGCTGGAAGTCCTGTTGCAAATTTTCAAGTTGTTTCTGTGCTTCGTTATTGGCATGGGCTTGTTGCAATTGTTGTTGCAGTACTTGTATCTGCTCTTCCCTTTCTTTTAGTAGTTGTTGTACCTCAGATGCTTTTTCGATAGTACTGGAGGCGTATGCTCCTGCGATCTGAGATAGTTTGGTGAGATTTTCAGTGGGATTGCTTGTGGGATCTTTCCACAAGACGTCCAATTGTTCCGTGTTTTGAGAGAGAGTTCTTTCCAATTTCCTTTTCTTTCTTTGTTTTCTTACTACTGCTTTATGCTGTGGGCTATAAAATACATCTAGGGGATGGATTTCTTCTACTTTTAATACAAGATCAGAGGATGGAGAGATAAGAATATGCTCCACATCCGAGGCTTCGCTAACTGTTCCTGTGACTACTTCTTTTATTATCTGTACATCGCTGACATTTGTCTTCATGGTTTGTCCTTCAAGATTGATCAAGTCATTGAAGGTTTCCCATTCTTTGTCTAATTCAGCTGTGACTGGTGTTGCTTGGATGACTAGAGGGGGAGGATTTCTTTGCGGGGAGGCAATAACCTGTTGATGTAGAAGTTCTTTTGACTGGGCAGTATCATTCGCTGACCCTTTGTTCTTATCTAGTTCATTTCCGGATCTTTTAGAGTGTTTAGACACTTCTTTCTTGGATTTGGACTTAGATCCGTTGGTACTTGAACTTCCACTGAGGCTAACACTTGGAGTTGGTTCTCTTGAGGGTTTTACGCATAGCTTTTCCAAAGGAATACTGGCCAGCCTTCTTTCCCTGTATGCTTTGAACCTTTGAAATTCTTCTGGGGGTAGCTGCAGTTGGGTTGTGTGCGGAATTTCTTCCAATGTATTTTTCTGCTGAAATAAATCCTCAAATAAATATTTTTCTCTGGAGAATACCTTTATCTTGACTGTTGTTGTAAAATTGTGGGCGACCTCATAAGGTTCAAATGGCCTTGCTGTGAATTTGAAGAGCTGTAAGCACGTGATATTCTTTACTTCTGCAAATGCGTGACCTACATCGAATAGTGATAAGGCCCCACAGGCTATAGGAAACTGTGGCCATATAGCCTTCTTTTGTCTTTTAATTCTTTAGTTAGGCCTCCTTCTCCACAGGTTTGGTAGGAAATCTCTCGGGCTAAGAGTTTATTAGGGATATATAAAGGCAAGACATGAGGGGGTACAGAACTTCCAAAAACCCTGACATAAGTAAACATTTCTTCCCCGAACCATCTTGCGACAGTGAGGATGTCTACTTCTGCTTCAGGTGAGCATCTCGGAGGGTCTTTATCATACGAAATTCTATACAAGGGCAACATAACTCCATGACAAATTTGGTAAAAGTATGGGACGAACTGAGAGTCCCATAACTCTTTGTGATATACATGAATGGGTAGAGGGTCTTGTGTCGTCCACTTCCAACCCATAACAGGAAACTTAGAAATATAACATATTGTGTCCATTATATACGCAGAAAGGTAAAAAAGGAGGATAGATCCTCTGAGCCGTAGCTCTTTTGGACCGGTAATTGCCAATGGCTATGGCCAGGTTATCAGAAAAAATTCTGGCCCAATCTACAATGGTGGCATTTGTGGCAGCATCCAATAATGGAAGCCACTCCCATGAGAATTTGTTAATATCTGGCATTCCAAATATTCTACAGAGCATGGCAGCAGCAAAGCAGTATGGAGAAGGGAACCAGTACTGTACATACCGTGTTTGTCTTTCTTCAGCGGCTCATCTCTCCTAGAACAATCTTTGGTAGTTTCTGCCAGGTCCGGATTTTCTTTTACGAATTTCTTTGTAAACTGTCTATTGTAGATTACCTGTGGCTCTGGTAGATGATACATAAGCTTTAAATCCTGTGTGGCGAATGAACCAATGAGTCCTTGACCATGAACCTTGAACTGTCTATTTTTTATTTCTGCGTTATCCAATATCCATTTGACCATGTCCATGTATGGGAGGATTCTTGGCCTTGCTACTATCCAATGTAAGAATGAGCAAGCTAGCTGTACAAGGGATGCTTCAGAAGAGCTTTGTGAGCCTGCGATAGCTGTAACCTCCATTACTTTGGGATTCTCCTCTTCGAGCATGTTATACATTCCTTCCCACGTAGCTATTCCCGCGTCTCTGTTGCAAGCCGTGTCTGTATACAAAGGTTCCATTTTCTCTTCTTCGAAGCTCGGGGCTTTGCTTTTCTTTCCCATTTCAGCCTGCGTATTGTTTTGTATAGTCCTCTGCTCTTTGTGCCTGCAATTCACAAGTGAGGTGAAATTGAATGACAAGGAAGGGTGATGGGAAAGTTTTAAATACCGTAGACATACCAAATATATCACCTTACGTGAAATGTTCTTTGAAGAGCATGCACCCATATTCTATTAATAACTGACAGCTAACTCTTTTATTAACATTTAAAGCGCATAACCATGTGTCAGCTTAGGGAAACTAATTTTCTTGAATAACGAGCCCGAAAGGTTTGCGATGGAGCGATTTTGTGATTTGCTACCGCAACATCGCAGATCGCGAAATCGCAATGTCGCAATATCGCAGAATCACAATGTCGCAATATCGCAGAACCACAATATCGCAATATCGCAAATCGCAGGAATATTATGTATGACAAATTTTTTGTTAACCTGTTCCTTGCAAGATGCGATGTTGCGATCGGCGGCATCGCACATTGGAAAATTTCTTGAAGTGTTTTAAGTAAGTTATGCTGAATGCGATGCGATATTTGGTCGTTATCGTTATCTCGTGAATATTGGGATTGTGTTTGTGAGGTGGCATCCCGATATTTTCTTGCGATGTGATTTCCTTTGATAAGATAATTTTTACCTTATCATAAACTTAGATTCTAAGAGTTTTCAAGGTGGCTTCCTAAGCTTATGATGGTAACTTTATTTGCGAAAAAGAAATTTAAATGCTACTTTAACTTCTTTGGATTTAATAACTAAGGGTCCCCCCTTATTTAGTACTAGAAATAATACTAAATAAGGAGGGGGGTTGTTGGTGGCCACAACAGGAGTATAGGAGGTGGAAATTTGGATCATATTGTATCTCACGAGGGTGTTAAGGTAGACCCTAATAAAATTAAAGCCATTAAGGAATCGAAAATCCCATCAACCATAAAGAATCTTCAAAGATTTCTTGGGTTGACAAGGTATTATCGCAAGTTTATTAAGAATTATGGGAGAATAACAACACCTCTAACAACATTACTGAAGAAAGATGCATTTTCTTGGACTCCAAAAGTAACTAAGGCCTTTAAACATCTTAAAGAGGCAATATGAAAAGTATCGACCTTAGCTATGCCCGACTTCACAAAAACCTTTATTGTGGAATGTGATGCCTTGGGAAATGGAAATGGTGTTGTTTTAATTTAAGAAGGAAGACCCATTTCTTTTGAAAGTCGTCCAATCAAAGGAAAGTATTTACACAAACCTATTTATGAGAAGGAAATTTTGGCAATACTATATGCACGAAAGAAATGGAGACCTTACCTAATGGGAAGACACTTCAAGGTAAAAACGGATCATGATAGTCTTAAATACTTTTTGGATAACCGAAGCAAGAGATGAATGGAAGAATGATGAAGAGGTGTGGACACTCATTCAAAATTTTCAGCAAGATCCCAATACATCAGATACATTTAGCTGGAAAAATGATTCATTATGATACAAATATCGCTTATATATTTGTAATAATTCCAAACTCAAGAAAAAAATTATTTTGGAATTGGACACCTCCCCCTTAGGAGGCACTCATGATTTTTTAAAAACTTACCACAAGGTCAAAAATGATTTTTTTTAGGATGGCCTTAAATCTAATATTCAGAAGTTTGTGGCATAATGTTCGGTTTGCCAATAAAATAAAGTTGAGACAATTAAGACCCTGGGTCTATTACAACATTTATTCATTCCAATTTAGTGTTGGGAGGAGGTCTCAATTATGGATTTTATTACATGTTTACCCAAGTTAGAATGAAAGAGTGTCATCATGGTTGTAGTTGATAGACATACCAATTATGCACACTTTTGTGCATTATATCATTCTTTTATAGTCAGTGTGGTCGCTACTGCATTTATGGAAACAATTCAAAAGCTACATGGAAACCCGAATATTATTGTAAGTGAGATATATCCCATTTTCACTAGAAATTTTTGGATGTAATTATTTTATTGTCTTGGTACTCAATTAGATCATAGATCATCTTATCATCCTAATTCTGATGACCAAACTAAGATAGTGAGAAAATTTCGGAATTATATCTTCGTTGCTTTGCATTTGATAAACAAAAACAATGATTTAAGTGGTTACCTCTAGTTGAATGGTGTTATAACACTTCCTTCCATACTCCAGTAAAAATGAACCCATTTATAACACTTTATGGATATTATCCACCATCCATCACATCATCCTTAAGAGAAAATTTTAAGGTTAAAGCAATGGAATATCACATCGAGCATCAACAACAAGTTCTCCAAATCTTAAAGGATAACCTCACTCTGGCAAAGAATTAAATGAAACAACATGCAGATCAACATTGTAGTGAAAGATTTTTTTATGTAGGTGACCAGGTATTTTTCCGGATACAACCATACAAACAAATGTTCCTTAAGCAAGCTAAG
The DNA here is from genome assembly GCA_000404065.3 of Pinus taeda. Classification (NCBI taxonomy): domain Eukaryota; kingdom Viridiplantae; phylum Streptophyta; class Pinopsida; order Pinales; family Pinaceae; genus Pinus; species Pinus taeda. The sequence goes on from APFE031213181.1 coordinate 15,694, forward strand.
AAGGATCATAAATTATGACACAAGTACTATGGTCCTCACAAAGTGTTGCAAAATATTAGTACTATGGCATACAAATTGGAGTTGCCTGCATCTTCCTGAGTACACCCAGTTTTCAATGTTTCATGCTTAAAGAAGGTTATCAATGATAAGCTCCCAGTTCAAACAATGTTTCCAAAACTTGAAGAAGAAGGAAAAATCGCATTTGAGCCTGAATAATTCATGGAAACAATAACTCGACAACTATGGAATGATATAATTTAAGAGTATCTCATTAAGTGGAAGAACTTACCCATTGAAGATGCCACATGGGAGGATGAGAATTGTATACATAAGCATCCAGAACTACTCAAGCATTGAGGACAATACTTTTTTGAAGGATAGGGGCATGTTAGGTCCCTATAAGACTAGTGTATTCCCCTTATTGGTATTGTTAGTGTAGACCCCTATTGTTATTGTTGTGCCCATATATCCCCCACGTTGTTATTATTGTGCCCCGTAGAATGCCACTATTGTTTTTTTTTGTGCCCTTACATTATTATTGTTATGTAGGCTCTGATTATATTGTGACCCCTTAGAATCCTATATATGCCAAGGAGGTCTTATAATTTGTATCATCCAATACTTTTTCATTTATTTAATGTAAAGGAGGTTTCCCCCTAGAAGAGGACAATTTTTAAGTCATTGATCTATAATTTTTTTGTTTGCATAACAGAAAGTGGTTCTAGATAAAGGGACTTTGGCCATAATAAATATCAACCTCGATAACCAGTGCCATATTTAAGAGGTGGATTATGACTAGATTTCTTTTAAGTGAAAGGTCTGACATAAGCACAAACACTTTTGCAATAAGATGCAAAAACAAGATCGAGGAGCAACAAAATTAGGTGAAAGAACAAGATCAATGGAACAAAAACAAAAGGTGAAGAGGACCATCAAAATAGACTAATAACTAATCATGAGAAGAATGATCCAACAAAGAATAAAGGCAAGAGCCCAACCTCTCTAATTGAAGAAAAAATAGCTCTAGGAGAGGGTACAAGCAATCAAGGTGTAGTGAAGGCTAATAGTAATAGTTTCAAAGAAATCAACCTGCTTGAAGAGGAAGGTGATATTTTGTCAAGCACCGTCCCTCCCCCTCCCGGGAAGGACTCCAAAGCCTTTCTTGGTCTTCCGAAGGATGAAATTTCACCCCTTAAGGATTCCCTTATCCATGTGACAAGTGAGATCAACTCTTCCATGAATCTAGGTGAGTTTCACTCTCATAGAATGTCTTGAACTAGCTCCTCTCATACTAGTTCAATCGATGAAAAATTAGAGATGGAGAAAGAGAATGAACAAGGCCACATTCATTGTAAGGTGGGAAGAAAAAAAAACAGAGAAGTTTGAATAAAAAAAGCTAAAAAGGACAAATGATTGGGAAGACAAGGTATTATAGATAGACACGTCACACGGAGATGGTATACAAGGAAAGGAGCCAATCTAGACCCCAATCAAGGGGTCACAAAATCTAACAACAAATAATGAAACTAATCTCCTAAAATCGCAGGGGGTTGGGGTTGGATAAAATAATGTCAAGGGTTAAATCATTATTTCAAAAAGGAAAACCCTGTATTATTATGCTCAAGGAGACTAAATTGAGATCTTTAATCAATAGTTTGGTCTTAAATATGAAAGGTTTAGTTAGTTCCAAAATCTTTAATTTTAAGTGTCCAACCTTGAATGATCCAGTTGATTTGGTAAATATGTTGTAATCAAGGCTTCTATTTTGAAGTAGGTTACATATGTATTGTGAATTTTGTTTAATTTTGGGACTCTATTGGTAGGTATTCACCTCCAAAGACTTGGATATTCTTAGTATCGATTGTTTTCCTTTTTGGAAGACAATTTTGGTTCACGAGTCTGTAGATAATACTAAAGATGGAAGACAATTATAATGGAACCCCTAATGTCCAACTATGTTCTAAGCTCATATTTTGTAATTAATAAAAATATTCTCATTACCATCAATATATATAAACCATTTCAAAATTATTTAATAATAAGTTTTTATTTATTTATTTAATAATATTTATTCATATATTTTTTTACTTTTGGGGGAGGCTGAAGCGGGAGGGAACTTATTTAGACCCAGTGGAAAAATGGTGCACGAATTCACCTGGGGTATTGAAAGGGCCACCAACAATCATGCAGAGTTCTTGGCCTTATGGGAAATCTTGAAATCACGATGGAACTCAAAATCACAAAACTTAATATCTTCAAGGATTCGATGTTGGTTATTCACCCATTCATAAAGGCCAAGTCAACCATCTCTAAGGAGTCAGTGGCAACCAGACAAAGAATCCTTTCCCTTTCGGAAAATTTTGAAGGGGTAAACCATTTTCATATACTTCATAATTTGAATTTAGAGGCTGACACATTGGTTAAAAAAGGGTCCATGATGACCCAAGGAGAAATTAGTTGAAACCAAAGGAAGAGCCACATCCCAATACCATAATATTCAAAGTCTAAACAATATGGTCCACCATTATGTTAAATGAATGATGTTAGATGCTTTGGAAGAGGTGGGCCATCGGGATCCTCCTGCCCAAAGTATTTGTGTCTCTATATCGACCATCGAAATCGCAACATGAGTAATAAGTTTTTAATGAGAAGGTACAAGTGGACACTTCCCACAGTGCTTCTCTATAAGTTCGGTCATTTCCACGTAATGGCGTTTCTCTCTGATCAGTTTCAAATCTAGTGTAATAAGGAGGCCAGGGCACATCCGTAGAGGGAAAATTTAATCCACCTACCCCAAAACGTCCCATTATTGTAGCTATCCAGGGTTAGTGGCTCTGCAATGAGGAATATAGTCTTATAATCACAGATTGGCTCGTTCCAAGCTTTAAGCTGTCTCACTATAATAAATTATTCAACATCCTATATACCTCACTGGTTATTGATTGAAGCTCTTGGTGGTCTGGACTATTAGTCTTCAGTTTGATATTTATTTTCTTCATTTCAGGGTAGTGAATCCTTAGGACTATGTGGAACTTCCAGATGTGATTGAAAGGATGGTTAATGTAGCTTAGGCACTGCTGGCCTCAATCAACATGTGTGAGGACATGGTGGAATGATAGATTTTTTTTTTTTTTTTTTTTTTTTTTTTTTTTATGTACAAAAGTTGAAGATACAGTTACAGTCAGGCTTTACAGCGGGAGCCTGCTGCCCGAGATACTGGCAGACGGGCTCAACCCTTTGGCCATGCTTACAAAAAGACTCAAAAATTCCCACGCAGGGGAGGGCCATGAAAGTTCCCACGCAGGGGAAAACCAGAAACCAGAACAGCGACCACCAATCCCTCGCAGAGGAGGACCCAAAACCATAACAGTAAACATCAATCCCGTGCAGGGGAGTGCCACGGAGGCTAAGTTCCTCAAACCCAAAAGAACCCCAAAACATTGACACAAAGACACGTCGACCCCAAAACATTGACACTAAGACACGTCGACAGCCGTGACAGAACAAAACATGAACAAACATGACAATTGGACAAGGAAACCTGACCAGAGAAGCCAAGAGCCAACACCCGAAAATCAATTCACGAACTGGAGCCGCGTGCTATTCTTCCGGCTCCTCCTCCACTATCGGGCAGGGCCTGTAGTAGTCCTCCTCCAGCTCCGTTGTTACAGCTTCCTCAGCCTCTGCAGGTGGAAATTCGTTGCCGTCCTTGTGAGGAGTCGGAGCCTCAACTGTCTTTCCCTTGTCTTCCTGTGTCACGTTGGCCTCATGGCTTTCTTCTTGCGGGAGAGCTGGAACAGGTGGAGAGCTGGTGCCTCCTTCCTCCTCCGGTTTGTCAATGAACAAAACAAAGATATGAGCGTTGATACGCGGCCTAGTCAAGCGGCTATCGAAAGAGAAGATGGCCGAGCCAAAGAAGGGTGCACCAGAGGTGCCAGAGGAGCTGGCTTCCAAGAGTTGGGTAGGCCGAGAAGGATGAGTGATGGCTGAGCTGGGGCAGTGACAGAAGCAATGGTAGTGCGGGAAACTTTGGGTGCTCACGAACCATGCTGGCGGGGAGATTCAGGGAGTAATTCAGCCGAACAAACAGGTTCGAGCTGTGACAAAATAGGGCAGAGCCTGCCTGAACCAGGAACTGGACACGGATTACCCAGAGGTCGAATTGCAGGCGGGCAGGAACGCAGAATTCAAAATGTATGAGGCCAGGAGGGCGGATAGGGCCACTGTTTATAGAGCATCCAGCTCTACCTCAGTGGTCGTCTGCCATAAAAGCTGCAGTCAAATCCATCGCAGAGCCAAGAGGGGAAGCGCAGCGAAGAGAGGCCGAAGCGTTAATGCCTTCAGCCTGCCAACCTGTGGCTATTAAAGCCACCGTCCCTGGGATTGTCGTCTCCTTCGCTGCCCATCTGAGCCTTGCGCGTGATTGGCACGTGGTCTCCACGAGACCTCTGTCCCATCGGCCTGAAAACTTTAACGATCACCCGCATCCGGGAGGTTGGCATCATGTTGGACTAGGTGTAGGCATTCCTGAGCTTGTGCATGATTTTTTAAAATGTCAAGAGTGCCTGCCTGTAGAGCAAGTGTGCTTCCCACCCCAATGTTAGCGAGTAGATCGGATACTTTGTTGCCTTCTCTTCTTATGTGGTTGAAGGTGATAGCTCGGTTTTTGAGTAATTCCTGCTCCAGAGTTTCCAGCCTTGCTTCCATCCTCCAGCTTGTGGCAAATTTTTTTGCATTTGAACCATTCAGGAGGTGCTTGGCCATATTGATCAGAATTTGGGAGTCACCTTCGACCTCCAGGGGGATTAGGTTGTTTTGTCTTGAGAGAATGATCCCCTGCCAGAGACCTTCCAACTCCGCTGAGTTGTTTGTGTCCCAGCCAATATTTCCAAAATAGATCTGTAAAGGCTTGCCTTTGTAGTCTCGGATGATTCCACCATAGCCAGCATTCCCAGGATTGCCTTTCGAAGCTCCATCAAAATTGAGTTTATATGAATGCTTGGATGGGGCTATCCACATGGTCTGTTCTGTTCTGCTGCTGTTGCGTTTGATGGCGTTGGAGGACTGCGCTGGAAGCTGTAGATTCCAATTGTTCCATATAGCTTTCTCATTGTCTTGCATTGGGAGATCGTCCTTGTTCCATGATCTGAGCTTCAAGATTTCTTCCAGGTTCTCACAAACCTTTCTCCAGATGACATCAGTTGGGGAGTACTGGTCTTTAAATATCCTCTTGTTGCATTCTTTCCATATATTCCATAGAAGCAGGCCAGGAAGTAAGCGCCATAGGTTGTTGAGAATTTCACATTTTGATAGATAAGATATTTTAAAATGTTCATGGATGCAAAATTTCTCACCCATCATGTGGAAATAGAAGACAACTTGGAGGATTTAAAGGATGAAATTTCCCTTCTCTCAAAATGGGTTGTTTCTCTTGAGGTCTCATCATCCGCGGAAAATGGTAATTCAAATGGAACTCATGCTCTAGGTACTTCTCTCTCTAGTGGTAAAAGCTCCCATCTCCCAAAAGGACCTCACGAGGGTGAATGCAATGTAAGGTGACTCCTCTCAGAATATAAGTTTCTTTGGTGTTTTTTCCGACTAGTCTCTTATTTTATATAGTATGAATTTTTGTAAGTGTATCCTATTGTTGGGGTCTTTCTGCGGAAGCTATAGTTGTAAAAAACAAATTATAATTTGGTGCAACCCCTCTCATATTAGTAAACTCTTAGTTTACTTGGATAAAGATAAAACTATAATAACTAACATCAAATGTAAGGGTGTTGGGTTCTCTCCTACTTTTTATTTAATATAAATACATACATATATGTTATTTTTACAAATATAAAAAACAAATTGTCTCAGTGGGTAGCTTAATCATTGATCAAAGTAATGTGAAATTTGTGAAAATTGAGAGATCCAAGGTTCAAATCTCCCTATTTGTAATTTTGTTTATAGAGAAGAGAACAAGTCGTAAACCCTATAAGTTTACCCTATAAATTTACTAATAATCAAGAAAAAGAAGTTTCTATAAGACAAAAATGTAATAACAAATTTAAATAAATTAAAAAATTGTGATATTTTTATTATATTAATATATAACCTTTCAATTATTTAATTAATATATTTTTTAATATATTTATAATTTTGATTTTTTATAATTTCAATTTCATAATAATCCATATTGTTTATATGATCTCGATCTCGTAAATAAATACTTACATTAATAAATAATTCGTTAAAATTTTATTTAAACATTTCCACAATTATTTTGAAGTATCATCACAAATGCATTAAAATTAAAATATTTAATTCAAATGTATCTATGAATATAAGTGTTGTTCAGATAATTATTATATAGTTAGATTAAGGCTCAATATGCATTTTCATATTCAGTCCAAAAATAAACACTTAAATTCAAATGTATTTAGGATTATAAGTGCTCAAATAATTACTATATAGTTATTCATATTCAATTCAATATTTTAAAATGTATTTCTTCATTTTTAAGTAAAATATAAAATTGTTAATTGAAAGGGAGAATAAAAGTAATACATTTAAAAAAAATAACTCATTAAAGTTTAAAATAAGATCATGTTGGTTCTACAAAATAATTATACGACTTTTGAAAATATTTTATAATTATATTAAATGTATGGAATAGAATTAGGTACCATGTAAATACATTCAAATTCAATAATATTGTTATTTAAATGAGAAGAAGGAAAATAAAAAAATGATTATATCTTCATTAAATACTTAAGGACATATCTCATCTTGTTGAGATTAAAAAGCTAAAAAAATTATCTAGATTATTATTTCATTTAAAAAAAAATATTGTTGTAAAAGAAAAAAATTGTTGTAAAAGAAAATTTATTAATAGAAGAAAATATATATCATATTGATATCAAAATTAGACATCATGTGCCAAAATGAACACCAAGATAGAATTGTACCACAGTTGTACCAAGGAAGAACAATAACATAGAGGTTAAGATGACACTAACGAGGACATTATTCATAACCACCAAGAAATAAGTATTGCACCAATACATAGAAAACCAACATCTACCAGGATGACTACAATCATAGAATTTGATTTAAATTTTACAAAACAAGACTAAACCAAGGTTGTAGAGAAAGGAACCTCTAGCAACCAAGAAACTTGCCAAAATAACATCATAACCAACGACAACCTCTCCACTTCAAAAACATAATGTTTAATTGCTAGGTTCAAAAGATTGAGAAACCAATAAAAAGAGAGGTGTTGCCCAATAGTAGTACTAAAAGAATCCAAAAAATAAGCACAAGAGAATCGCCACAATTGTTCCATCACATGTAAACTAGAACATCCACCTGAATGGAAAACACTACTTGCATTACTAAACTATAGAAAAAAAATTAGTTCCCAAGGAAAATGGATAAATCATCATATATCTAGCAAGTTTCAAATTGAGAGCCAAAACTCTTTGACAGCACTGTAGAAAGATTTGTAACACGATGAACAAAAAGGATTTAACCACAAAAATCAATTGTTATAAGATGAGATGATAGTGAGGTCCTAAGAATTATCAACATGTGGGTCGATATGATCCCTGGGATCTATAGGAGGATCGGTAATATCACCAGAGGAAGAATCCAACACAATAAATTCTCCACCCGAGCCAGTCTAGAATCTACATTATCAAGACCGAATCGTAAATTATGCAACATTCACTTAATATATTCTATACCAAAAAAGAGATTATAGGATTTATTTTTTTATCCTCAAAGTTTAGGTGCAGCAAAGTAGCCATCTATTAGTACAATGTCATACAATACAAGAAATGAAGATGCCTTTTTCTGGAAATGACGAGAATCTGGAACGTCCTTCACATCTAAACTTAACACCTCATATTTAGAGTGATGGGGGCATTCCCCAGTTTCCTTTGCCTCCAACAAAAGAATTTCATGGCAAACCTCTAGTGAAATGACATCAAAGAAATTCCCTATCGAATCATATGAAAAGGGTTGAATTCGCTTGCAACCAACATTACCCACTCTACCCCTCCTACTCATCATTCGCTGGTGAGGAAGCCTTAGTGCAAGAGCCAGAAAACAACCAAAGCAACCATAAGAGCCATGCCTTGTAAAATTAGAAAACAGATGATCAACTAAGCCTTGAACCTTTAATCGAAGAACAAGATAGTCATCCTCAACTCGTAATACCAAAATCCCAAACTTAAGAAAATTGATTAATTCAAGGAAACACAAAGAAATAAAGAGTTCAATACCTCGATGGACAACAGAATGACCCAAATTTCCATAACACATTGAGATGCACACAAAAGTCAAACACAAGTAATTGAGGATAATACCACAAATGAATTGTGTAAAAATCCCTAGTATAGACACTCAACGGAATTCAAGGAGGGAGACAAAATACAACCCAGTGCAATTGTTTTAACAAACAGAGCAAGAACCTTCGAAGATATAAACAAACATTGAAAAAGAAAAAGGTTAACAGTAAACAAATTTAATTTTTGATAAGGGAAACAAGATACCTCAAGGTGCACTAGCAAACCCACTTAACAAAGAAGCAAAGTCACAAACTCGAACAGGAAACCAAACACAATAGCATGCCACTAAGGAAAATAGTATACCAGTTGTGAATTAGACTAGGCAAAGGAGAACAAGGATATAATCTCCCCACCTCTCCCATAATACATGCACCTCTGCCACCCTGCTGTAATAAATGTGCATTTATAGCGAAATGACCTATCTTGCATGCCCCAACGTCCATTTATGGATCGTAGCCATGCCATAATGGATATTGGACACTTGTGCAGAGGGCTTATCTTACAAAGAATCTCGCCTACCACCCTTATCCACATCCCCATTAGGGTTATTTTATTTCAAATTATTATTATTGTTATTTATAAAAATAATTAATGTATGAGTTAAACATATATTTTTAACCATCGAAATTCACCCCACTTAAGCATGGAGATATTTAACATTTAAATCAGCTTTGTTACAATACTAAGGCTTATTAATACTACATTTCCAAAAAACCATAACTCAATTCATATGACATTTGTTCATACGACACTTTTTTTTTAATTAATCAATTTGATTAAGAAAGTAGAAAAATCATAAATAAAGTTTAACATTTGATATGTGAATACTAATAAGAATATTCTAGAAATGTTAAATCCCTATCATCCTTCAATAATTATTAATAATTAAATTATAAAAAACATGAAAATTGTATTTCAAAATAAACAAACATATCAACATCAAACTTATACAATTAACATTTTATTTTTTATTTCTCCTTTTATTTATTTTCCAAATAACATGTACACTTTTGTCTTTCTTAGGCTTTATTCTTCATGAAATGGGGTTGTAGACATTGCAACAAAATTCCACACAATTTCAAACATGCTAATCTTTTTAAAGGACACCCCTAATATACTTCCCCTAATTTTTGTAATGTGATTGTACTCTAATTATAAATGATTATAAATTTGTTTGAATGTCTTGAAGAGTGAGACCATAGATCTATGATCTGAGGGGGGTAAAGGAAGAAGAACTTGAGTGGTGTTAGTTAGCATCAATGCTTAGTTAAATGGGCAGCTAGCAAGAAAGATCTTGAAGAGCTTTCCATGAGGAACATGAAGAGACACACAAGAAAAAGGATAAAAATCCATTCGAACAACAAAAGAGTGGTTTGATGAGAATATTTTGATTTTGGCAAGGAAGAAGTTGAGTTAAACTAGAGCGCATGTTGAGCGCTGGTATAGCTTGTTGAGGTTGAGGGAACAAGATTTCCTAGTGTTAATGATGTGATGTGTGTCCAAGCTTGGAGAATTTTAGTGAAAATATCAGAGAAGTTGGGTGATGAGTGCTTTCCTAAATGGATTGATAAACCACTCATGGTGCTTGCTAAGAAGGTTGATAAACCACATAAGGTGCTTAATGTCATGCTAATAAACCACTAGGTAGGAGGGTGCTTACGAAAGTGATTGATAAACTATTAAGTGCTTGCCAAGAGGGTTGTTAAACCCTCAAGTGTTTGTCAAGTAAGTTGATAAACCATTCAGGGTGCTTGATATCGAGTTGATAAACCACTCTCAGAGTGCTTGCCATAATTGATAAACCACTCAAACATGTGAATTCATGTAGTGCTTTCCACAGTCGATAAACCACCTATAATGAAAATTCCCATACTCCTAGTAAGTGTTGTGAAAATCACGATAAAATCGCGATTTTATCGTTTTATCGCGATTTTTATACCAATTTATCGCGGGTAATTTTTTTTTTTCCGATTTTTATGAAATTATCCTGATAATTTGAAATTATCACGATAAATTCGAATTTATCGTGATAACAATCGAAATTACGTGGGGGTCTCCGGCAGCGAGGTTTTATAAATTTTTTTTTTTAATGAAATCATTTGCACAGTCGCGCGTGGAGGGCGGAGGAGAGCTGGGAGACGTTGTTGGAGAGGGTTTGAAGCTGATTCAAGTGCTTAGAGGATAAAATCAGGAAGAGGAGACCGATGTTTCCATAGAAACAGTACGTGGATCAATTTTGTTTTTGTTTTCATTGTTTAAAAACATTGTTTTTGTATTTTTTCATTGTTTTGGGTTGGGTAACTTGGTATGGGCACCAATTTTTTTTAGTTTTCATTGTTTTTAAAGATTGTTTTTGTATTTCTTCATTTTTTTTTGATTGGGTAACTTGGTATGACTATGGGACCAATTTTTTTTTCATTATTTTTAAACATTGTTTATGTTTTTTTCATTGTTTTTCCATTTGGTTGGGTAAATTGGGTTTGAACTTTGGAATGGTTGCTTTTGGTTGGGTAACGTGGGTTTTCATTGTACAATGTAAAAGTTAAAATACTAAATTGTAAATTTGTAACTTGTAATTTTGTAAATACTAAATTGTAATCCTTATTTTCTCATAGGTTCACAACTTCACCGAAACACCATTCAAGTTTGCAACTTCAAAGTTCAAAAACAAACATGCCAAGGAAATTGGATCCTTTCTAGGAATATGGTGAACCTGATGCTCCGAATGATAGACTAAATTTGACTTGCAAGTTGTGTGGCCACGCTATGTCCGGGGGGGTGTACAGGTTGAAGTTTCACCTTACACAAATCCCTGGAAAAGATGTGGGGCCTTGTACAAATACAAATCCTGAACTCATCTAAAGAACCATGAGAGCATTGGAAAATTTAGACCAAAATAGAGAGGCCAAAGAAGAAATCAAAAGGCAACTAAAAAGGTCAGCTGAAGCAAGTGGCACTGGTTCTACTGCAGCATCAACCAATCCGGTAACTGCCACGTCATTTTTTGTTCCTCGAACCACACCTGGTTCACAGCCATCTATCAATTCAATGCTAAAAAGAATTGAGAAAGAACAAGCTGACAAGTTACTAGCAAAATTTCTCCTCTGGAGTGATATTCCTTTCAGCATTGTAAGGAATAATCAATTTTTCCAACCTGCTGTTGATGTTATTGCAAGTGTTGGCCTAGGGTACAAAATCCCTTCTTATCATGATTTCAGAGGTCGGATTCTTCAAAATGAAAAGTGCGACTGCACCCAAAGATTGGAGGATTTTAGGGCATCATGGGCACAAACAGGATGCACTGTTATGTCAGATGGTTGGACTGACCAAAAGGGGAGGACCCTTATAAAATTCTTAGTTAGTTGTCCCAAGGGGACTATGTTTATCAAATCTGTTGATGCATCTGCACAAATCAAAGATGCAAGAACTTTATGTGATTTGATAGATGTGTTTATTTTGGAGGTGGGTGCAGAGAATGTTGTCCAAGTCATAACGGACAATGATGCAAATTATGTTGCTGCTGGCAGGATGCTTATGGACAAGCATCCTACTTTATTTTTGACACCTTGTGCTGCACACTATATTGATTTGATGTTGGAGGACATAGGGAAAATTCCCTTTGTCAAAGATATTGTTGATTCATCCAAAGCATTACAAAATTTATATATAACCATACATCTGTGCTTAGTTTGATGAGAAGATTCACCAACAACAAAGAGTTGGTGCGCCCCGCCATTACATGGTTTGCCACCAGTTTCATATCTCTTCAATCCCTCTTGAATTCTATGTGGGATGTGAAGAGAATGTTTCTTTCAGAGGAGTGGCATGCTTTGCCAATGAGCCGGAAACTAGAGGGAGAGGCCATATGCAGACTAGTTTCATACCAGGAAGACTTCTGGGCAGGAGTTCAAGAGGTGTGCGCCGTTATTGAACCTTTGGTAAAGGTTCTTCGGTTGGTTAATTGTGAGAAGCCCGCAATGGGCTATTTGTATGAGGCCATGGACAAGGCCAAAGAAGCGATTCGGGCCTACAATGATGGTAAGGGAGATGACGGGTTTCAGAGACAGCTCCTCCTATGGGGAGTGATTGATGAGCGATGGAACAACACACTCCATCGTCCCATTCATGCTGTTGGGATTTTCCTGAACCCTGCATTTTCTTACGCATGTGGGTTTGATTTTGATGCTAAGATCATGGATGGATTCTTATCCTGTGTCCAGAAGATGGTGCGATCTCCATAACAACGTATAGATATCTCTAAACAAATTGAGACATATAGGATGGCAGGTGGCGCATTTGGCTTTGAGATGATTGTCACTGATAGGACGATTAAAATGCTAGGTATTTTTTAGTTTGTAACATTGTTTCAAATTTCATTGTCTCTTCAAATTCCATTTTTTTCTTATGTTTATTTAAAATTTTATTTGTAACTTTGTTGTAGATGCATGGTGGAAAATGTATGGTGGTAGGGTACCCCTTCTACAAAAGCTTTCCATTCGCATCCTCAGCTAAACATGTAGCTCCTCAGGATGTGAGCGCAACTGGAGTGTATTTGAAAAAATACACAATAAGAAGCGCAACAAGTTAACACTTAAACATTTAAAATGTTTCAAATTTCCAAATAATTTTTTGAATTCATTAAACAATATTTTTTTTTTTAATTATTAATTATTATTTCATGATCTTTGTAGAGGTTGGAGTCCCAACGACTTAATGACATGGTCTACGTCTACTACAATCTTCGATTGTGGGTGAGGCAACTTGAGAGGACACCTGATGTGGATGCCATCTCATTGGATGGGATTGACACCACTGTTGCATGGAGGGTTAAGGGCCGAGAGGCCCTCTCATGGAAGTTTG
>APFE031213187.1:1512-32375 GCA_000404065.3 Pinus taeda
ACAGGTTGTAAAGTTCTTCTTTGATTTGAATTAATACAATCAGATTCATTTTTCTCAACAAATTGTCTTATGTGGTTTGTTTCATAATCTCCTTGATCATCTTGATGAATATGCTTTATGATATTGGCTTTTCAGGTGCTATTTAATTTGTTTGCTTGTTTGTGTTTGGAGACTTACTTCAAGGAATCTCATTTGGAGCAAGGGAGCAAGGCTTCCACAAACTTGCATTAGACCCAAGGTAGGCCTAAAACACTTGTTTGCCTTTATTTTTAATTGCATATTTAGAGAAAGATAGATTTTGATTGGCTTGCTTGTCACTAGATATCTTTAGATACTAGGGAGGTCGATCTTGTCCGCAACCTCGACTCATTCCGTTTGACACCAGTCATTGAGATATATCGATAAGTGTATTACTTATACTTCTATGGCACTATTCATGTTGAATGATGTTGTTATGGGTGACAACAATGAATGTATCAATCTTTCTCATGGAGGAATGCACTATTTTTGGTTGTCTATAATGAGATGGATTATGTGAATGTTTTTATGGTTGAAAGGGATTTTCACATCCCTATGATTGCTAATACTTTCCTGAGTGCAGGGTTAATTACATAGTATGTATGATTACTTGTTGAGTTGAGTTGGTGATCATTGTGTTTGATTTTTATCATGGATATATTTTATCTATGGACTGGTAAAACTCTGTGGTTGATGTTGTGTGTGGAATGTTATATTAATGATATTTTATTTATGAACTGGTAAAACTTTGTGGTTGTTGTTTTGTGTGGAATGTTATATTATTGGATTTGATGGTTCCTATTTTAATCCATTATGTGATCAATGAGATGTTGTAGTATCTAAATTTACAATTAAGTCTTAATTATGGATAGCCAATTTTTATGCATGTTGTAGGCATGTTGAAATTTTTTTTCCTCTTATTATGGCTATGTTTAACTAGTGTGGGAATGATATTTTCATTCCTATAGAAAATAATGTTCTGAGAAACAATTTACTTTAGGGAAGACCTATGAAAATTACCTGGAAATCCCTTAGAGATTTTAGGTCCCAATGATGAAGAATTCATACTTATATCTGGGTTCGAATGAGTCTTGACAATATTTATATCTAGGAGTATCCATGCCATATACGATTTAGGTGATCCAGATATATTTGGAGATCTAGACATTTAGGAGAAGCAAGACAGTGATATTCATGTGGGAACCGAATATGGATGTCACCAGATATATTCACAATAGATTTAAGTTGAGTCAGATATTTGGGGTGGGGCCCTATTTTGGGTAACCATGCAAGGTCAAGATGAGTGGCCAAGGCCGGATATCCGGGGTGGAATAAATAGTTTGAGAACCATATTTACAATAACTCGAATAACTTGTGAAGTGATTTGCATATCTCACTTGAAAAGGTGATATCTAAGGTGGTGCTCGTCGAGGTGTTCAAGGCTTGGCATTGGATTGTGTGTGAGCCGAATTTCATACAATATATGATGTGGACTCCAAAAGGAGTTCTTGGTGTAGGGCCGAATGTGGGTCATAGTCGTACATGTGTTGTAGAGCAATGGTAAACTGGATATATCCAGTGATCCAATGGTTTGAGAGATTTTCCAAGGCGCATACTCATGCACACCCATATATGCACCAAGGTCAGATATAATGAGGAAGTGTTGTAAAACACCAAGGAGGTCAGGCTAGTGGGACTCGCAAGAACCATGATTGTGTTGATTGAGACCACATGAGTGCCAAATAGGCCACGTGGCAAGTGATGTGGCAAGGTCATTAACGTGGCATGTTGTCAATGTGACATGTGGCGAGAAGAAATGGCCTTTTTAGAAGGCCAAGGGGACTAGATTTTTAATGACATTTGGCACCTTTGAAGGATGCCATGTGGTAGGGTGACATCACCATGATGTTATTATGATGACAGTAAACATGGACGGAAGCATGCCATGTAGATTCCCAGGTGGTGCCATGTATGATATGCATGATTGTCATATAAACGAAAAACAATGGACCCCCCTGTTAATCATCGGGCATGAAGAAGGGGGCCTGAACAAGCCTTATCACCATCTAGTTTTAGATAGCCCACATGGTGGTCGATTTGGCGAGGGAAAATGTGAGGTTGTTAGTCACGTAAGCGACAAATTACAACCCTCCTTGTTAATTTTCGGAAGGGAAGGGGGGCTCTGCAATGAATATAGGTTTCCAAACTAATCCAAACAATCATGTCATTGCCTTGAGCTACAAGGTGTTTAAGGATTGGCCACGAGGATGTCATGTGGCACTATCTAATTGGTTGATATTCAAGACACCATAACTTTCAATCTAGGAATCAAATTGAGGTAAATTTTATATCATCAAAAAGATTTGTCTTGAATTGGATACGATGGTGTTATCTAAAGTTAATTCCACTAACTTTGGGAAGGAAGGAAATTTTGTAACCCCATTTCCAAAGTGAGACCATGGAGGTTGTATTAGTTAAAATCCAAGGGGGTGAGAGGTATAATTACACTTTAGTTTCAAGAAAGTAGGGGAGACAAACTCCAGTAATATAGGATATGATTGCATAATTTTAAGGAAGGTTACCTCCACTTGCTCATACTTGCTTTAAATCATAGGATATGCTCACAGTAACATCACAAATGCGTAAGATGAATTGAATGGCAAGGTGTGTAGGAGTCTTAGATAACAAGGTATATGTTATTCCCATCTACCCCCTTACCTTTCCTCACTCATGATTTCATGGTCCTTATAGATGACAATGCCTTATTCAACTTCTTAGAAATTTCATTCATTAAAATAAGATATGTATACGTTGTTTTTTATTTATCCAGATCAAATTGGAATAATAAAAAAATATTCATGCTAAAACAACATGACAATAATTACAATTTTATCAAGGGAGTCAAAATAGGAATGTTATATTTACATTTATATGTGATACTACATAATCATTGCATATTTTATTTTTAGTACATTGTTCTTGTTATCTTTGTTCCATTCCCCACTTGATTTCCTCCTCCTCCTTGTGCTTTGATTAACCTATCATTTTATGTATTCTATCAACAAATATTGGCCAACCTTTAGTTTGGGGTAGTTTGGGGTAGTTTGTTAGTGTTATTTTTGTAAAGTTGGTGACTTCTTTCATCACCTACAATTTTGTGTCATTAATTAGTGATGTGTCATTATTCATCATCCATAGACTCAACTAAATGATTAATATGCAATTGAAATAGATGTTGTTGATTTGATGTTATTTTTGATGTATTGAATATCATAATTAATATCACATAATCGAGGTTGGCATCAAAATTAATAATAACTACTCATGGATAATGATGAAAACAAATCAATGGGACATATGAGTTGGATTTAAATGCATCACACTTTGATTCACATGGAAAAATTGTAATGAAGTTTCCCACATGCATGAAGGTAATCACAAGATTTAAACCTCATAGATCAACACAAAATAATTATATGAAGAGTAATTTGTGCAATTCCTAAAAGTGGAACTGATCCGAATTGGATCCATAAAAGACTATCACAGAACCATGATTGTATCTGGTCAGGACAAACCTCTAAGAATTCAAAACCGTGATCAAAAACACCCTGAACCAATGGAAATGGTAGCCAGCGTGGAATGACGAGGACCTCGTTCAAAGCATACTGAATGAGGCCCATGGAGACTGTGCAGGAGGTCAAAGTAGCCCCTGGGAGCCCTGGATCGGGAAAATGAGGTGTATTTTGATGTGTGATTAGCAAACAGGGCCGAAATGGGGGAAGCCTGAGCACACGAACGCATGGCGAACCGGAGAACCGCGGGTAGAAAAAGAAAAAAGCACTAGACGTGCAAAGGTGGGACCCGCACTCTAGAAGCCAGTGGTATTGATCGGGGTGCCCTCAAACAATAAATGGTTTTGGATGGAAGCGGAGCGATCCCACTCAACGATTGACACGTGGCAAGCGGAGGTGAGAGAAAACCATCGTTGATCGCGCACTAATGGTCGAGCAATTCAACCGCGCGGGACATGTGTATGGCGTCGGATCTGGAGGCCCCATATCGAACGGCTGAGATCAAGCTCGATGAAGGAAGCAAAATCGACGAAGGAATATGTCGCGATTTGTAAAGATTTAGAATCCTTTTGACCGCCACGGTGGAGGAAAGACTTCATCCATGACGTAACTGAAGAAATGAACCGATGAAACAGGTTGGCACTGTTTAGAGGAGGACAAGTGGCCACTCCCTGAGCGTTCATGTTGATGTCGAACAGGGAACTCCAAGTGCAGCTGCAGAAGGTGAATCGACAGAGGCGGGAGAGGAACCGAACATGCATTAGAAGAATGGCTAAAAACCATGAACAGAGCTAGAATACACAAGAGATTCAGTTAGAGCGAACCCCGAGAGGAGGACTGAACACTGAGAGACAGAAACCAGAGAAGAAGGCAGTAAAGCAAAACAAAAAAGAGACAGAGGGCTGAGCTGACTAGCAGCAGCATCGAGCACAAGGGCTTGAGAGATTCAAGCCATCCCATAGAGGAATTTGTCCGGGCTGAGCACCACATTGGGCCCTTGCCACTGTAGACCAGAAGGTCACAGAGATGGTAGGAAGAAGAAGAGTTTGTGTACTCCAATGGCTTGGGGAATCCAAGAACCACCCTGCCAAGCAAAAACTTGCTTTAGGAGAACTCACATTGAGTCCCTGTATTGTAATTCTCTGCTTAAAGACACAATAAAACAAGGCCACCCCTGAAAGCTGGACCAGAGATGTAGCCCTGGAGAATAGGGTGAACTCCTTATTAAAATTATTGTGTCTTAATGTTTGCTTACTGTATTTCTCTGTTGTATTTCCATTTAAATGTCTATGTATTGGCAATCTGATCGATTCATTGCTTAAATAACACAGAACACACACCAGCACATGAGTCTGTAATACCTTTGTTTAATAAATCTTTAATTGATGTCACTCATAGGGTGAATATCATATCAAGTGGTATCAGAGCTCTAGGTTGTAAGGTTAGACAAGCTTGTGTTGGTTTAGTTTTTGAATGCTCATGAGATAAAAGCTCAAATTAGGAGAATGAGAGTTGGTCGAAACTAATCCTGAAATTGGGAGAGTCTGTTCTTGAAAGACAATGTCAGAGGAAGGTTCTATAGGACCAAGCCCTCAATTCATGGAGAGTTTCCTATCTATAAAGTCCATGGTAGAAGAAATGTATAGGGACTTTAGAAAGCACAAGGATGAAGATTCATCAAGTTCTAAACAAGATAAAGAAGAAGATGAGTCTCATTCCCATGACCACTCAAAAGGAAAAGGGAAAGAGGAAAGATTTCTCACATCTCCTAATAGCCCTATGCATAATAAGAAAGCATCTTTGATTAAGATAGATGTTAAATTTGATTTTCATATATATGATGGAGAGCTAAATGTTGAAAATTTGGACAATTGGATTAGACAAATTGATGTGTATTGCAGAGTGCAAAACATCAACTCAGACAAGAGAAAATTCAGCTGGCAAGCCTATGCCTAGGAGGCACTGCCTTGGTTTGGTGGGAAGGCAGGACCCAAGATGACATGAAAAAACATGGTAAGACCATCTCTGTCTGGAGTGAATTTGTTACTGCAATCAAAAGCAGTTCTATCCATTAGCCGACATGCAACAAGCCATGATGAATTGGAAAACTCTTCGGTAGTTGAAACGGCAAAGTGTGCAAGGGTATACTAAAGAGTTCAGAAAGACAGCCTTGATGTTGGGTATCTCATTAGAATCACTAGAGACTCGAGACTCTTTTGAAGTACATTGGTGGTCTACTCAGCTACATGAGGCATACCATCCTCATGTCTAATCCCACTAGTATAGATGAGGTATCTGTACAAGCTACTCATCTAGAAGCTAGAGGAAAGAATGGAAATCCAGAAGTTGGGGGACCATCCCAACCCACTGTAAGCAAGAGCAAGGAGAAAAGAAAGAAGAAGTGGAAAGCAAGGAAGGCTAACACTGCACAAAAGGTAAAGCTTCATGCACTCACTGTAAAAAGGAGGGGCATGATGATGAGCACTGTTGGATTCTGCATCCAGAGCTGAGACCTAAGAAGTCTGAGGGAAAGAATAAGAAGACTGTTGCAGCTATTCAGAAAGATTTGAGGTCAGACTCGGGAGATGAAACAATCATTGCAGCCATAGGTATAAAAGGTAAGAATTCTAAAGCATCCACTAGTAATTCTGTTCAAACTCTTATTGATGAAGAACATGAGAGAAAAAGACATGAGCTTTTTCATATTCGAGTTATTTCCAACCATCAAAAGATTGATACTTTGTTTGATAGTGGCTCACAAGTAAATTTCATTTCTGAAGAAATTGTAAAGAAATTGGGATTAGCAACTACACCTCACAAGAAACCATACCCATTAGGATGGTTGAATGATAAAGCACAACTACCAGTGACTAGACAGTGCAAACTTAAGTTTTCTTTTGGGTCAGCATTTGTAGATGAGGTTGAGTTAGATGTAATTCCTTTGGATATATGTGGAATTGTTTTAGGAAGTCCTTACTTGTATGATAGAAAGGCTATTTTCTACAGAGCTGAGAACAAGTATCTACTTGTTAAAGATGGAATCGAATACTTTGTAAGAGCTCACAAGCTCAAGAATAATTATACTCTCATAAATTCTGGGCAGATGAAAAGAATGATAAATTCATGCAAACAATTCTTATTAATGGTTGTAAAGGAAAAGAAACTTGATAGAACCAATGTATTTGACGGCTGTAATGCTCAGCAGAAAGTTGATATAGAAACGATTGTTTCAGAGTATGATGTCCTGTTTCAGGAACCTAAAGTTCTGCCACCCAAAAAGGAAATAGTACGTAATATTATTTTGCAGCAAGATGTTTCATTGCCTAACATTGGGATGTACAGGTTGTCTGCTTTAGAGAATGTTGAAATCAAGAAGCAGGTGCAAGAGTTGCTCGAGAAGGGATTCATCAGGCCTATCACATCACCATGTGGGTCACCAATCGTTTTGGTGAGAAAGAAAGATGGCTCATGGAGAATGTTCATTGACTACTGAGCACTGAATAAGATAACAATAAAAAATCATTATCCCCTTCCTCACATAGATGATCTTTTAGATCAATTAAAGGAATCTGTTTATTTCACCAAGCTGGATTTGCACAGTGGATACCATCAGGTTAGAGTTTCAGAGCAAGATGCATGGAAGACTGCTTTCAAAACAAAGCAGGGATTGTATGAGTGGCTAGTTATGCCTTTTGGCTTGACCAATGCTCCTACTACTTTCATGAGATTAATGAATGATGTACTCGGGCCTTTTCTTGATGATTTTGTTATTGTGTATCTGGATGACATTCTGATTTTTATTAAAACGTGGGAAGAACACTTAAAGCATGTTAAGCAGACATTAGATTTTTTGAAAAGAGAAAAAATTTATGTTAAACTCTAAAAATGTGAATTTGACAAAACATCTCTAAATCATTTGGGTCATATAGTAGGGGGTAGTGAATTGAAAATAGATCCCTCTAAAGTGGTAGTCATTGTAAACTGGCCTAAACCCAAGTCTGCTACAGAAGTGAGAAGATTCTTAGGAAAAACACAATATTGGAGGAAGTTCATTTCTAATTTTTCCTCAATTGCAGATCGCTTACATGCTTTGACAAGATTGAACAAGGTGTTTCAGTGGGGAGGCAAACATTAGAAAGCCTTCGACACCTTGAAAGAAAAGATTAGTACAACACTTGCATTAGCACTGCCAGATCTATAAAGACCATTTGAAATCCAAACAGACACCAGTGACTATGCCATGGGAGCAGTGTTGACACAACACGGTAAACCCATATGTTATCATTCTGAGACTTTTAGTCCTGCAATAGTTAACTATCCTACATATGATAAAGAATTGTATGCATTACTTCAAAGTGTGAAGAAGTGGAAACATTACTTAATGGGAAAAGAGACAGTAATACATATTGATCATTAACCACTTCAATATCTACACTCCCAAACTAAGTTGTAGAAATCAAGACATTACAGATGGATGGGTTTTCTACAACAGTTTCATTTAGTCATCAGATATAAAAAGCACATACACAACAAAGTTGCAGACATGTTATCTAGACCCATTATAAATGCATCTACCATACTTAAGCATAATTATGTGCTACATGGAAGCTACATAGAACAATATGCTCAGGATATGGACTTTAAAGATGTATATGCAACTTTGAGTCAAGGCAAAAAGGTAGAAGAATTGGACTATCATGTGAAGGGATGGCTCTTATATCATTGTGGGAAACTATGCATTCCACAAATAGAAAGAGTAAAGATAATTAGAGAGGCACACACTTCTCTGATATTAGGTCACTTTGGGGTAAGTAAAAGAGTTGCACAGTTGCAAAGATTTTGTTATTGGCCGAAAATGAATGAGACATTTTCTATATATGTAAGAGGGTGTACTATGTGTGCTAAAAGCAAGCCCAACAATAGAAAACTGGGCTTGTACACTCCTTTACCAGTTCCTTCTCACCCTTGGGAAAGTGTTTCCATGGATTTTGTTGGAGGACTGCCTAAATATAGGAAAGGTCATGATTATCTATATGTGGTTGTGGATAGGGTTCAACAAAATGTGTATTTTGATACCTTGTAATAAATAGATTACAGCTGAACAAACTGCAAAATTATTCTTTGAACATGTATGGGTTCATTTTGGATTACCCACTTCTATTGTATCTGATCGAGACACCCGATTTGTGAGGAAGTTTTGGTGAAGTATGTGGGAACTAATGGACACCCAACTGAAGAAAAGCACAACTTTTCATCCACAAACAAATGGCCAGACAGAAGTAGTTAACATGACAATGATCCAGTTACTCACGGGATATTGCAGTAAACATCCTAAGATTTGGGATGAACATTTGTGTTATGTGCAACATGCTTACAACATAGCCAAACACTCTTCTACACAGACATCTCCTTTTCAGACCTGTTTTGGTTTCATACCAAGGTCTCCTTTGGATTTTGTCTTTGGTAAAGATACCATGGTTGATGAACACAGTGATGTGGACAAGGCAACTAGGTTCATTGAACAGATCTAGGAGATCCACTAGGCAGTACAGGAACAGCTGGAAAAGGGCGAAGCCAAATACAAGGCTAGGCATGATAAGCATCGGATGGAGCATAGTTTTCAAGTTGGAGACTAGGTCTGGCTGTATATCAGCAAGGACTGGATGCAAGGTGAACGTAAAAAGCTAAATCCTATCAGATATGGACCATTTAGGATACTTGAGAAGATTGGTGAAAATTCTTTTTGCCATGATCTACCAACTTACATGCACATCTACTCAGTCGTAAATGTAGATTGCTTGAGATTGTTTGAACCTTCAATGGTTGAGGATCCTGAAGAGCAAAGTCAATTGCCTTCTATTGATGACCTGCTACCCGAATATGTTAGTGAATTGTAGGAAGACATAGTCTTGGATAGGAAGGTAAGGACGACGCGCAGAGGAGATGTTGAGTACCTTATAATTGGACTCAAAGGTTCAAAGCCGAGCAATGCAAAGTGGATCGAGATTGGACAAGTGAGACAACAATATCCTCACTTATTCAATGCTTGAAATAAAACCAACTTTTGGTGGTCCAAAAGCTTTTTCAATGGGAAGGTCGTGATCCAAATTGGATCCATAAAAGATTGTCACAGAACCATGACTGTATCTAGTCGGGACAAACCTCTAAGAATTCAAAATCGTGATCAAAAACACCCTGAACCAGTGGCAATGGCAGCCAGCGTGGAACGACGAGGACCTTGGTCAAAGCGTGTTGACCGAGGCCCATGGAGACTACGCAGGAGGTCAAAGTAGCCCCTCGGAGCCTCGGATCGGGAAAAGGAGGTGGATTTTGATGCGCGATTAGTGCTCGCTGGCAAAATAGGTCTGAAATGGGGGAAGCCAGAGCACATGGACGCATGGCGAACCGGACAACCGTGGGCAGAAAAGGCAAAAAGCACTAGACGTGCAACGGCAAGACCCGCACTTTAGAAACTAGCAGTATTGATCGAGGTGCCCTCAAACAGTAAACAGTTTTGGATGGAACTAGAGCGATCCCACTCAACGATCGACATGTGGCAAGCGGAGGTGAGAGAAAACCATCGTTGACCGCGTTCTAATAGTCTAGCAAGTCAACCGAGCAAGACGTGCGTATGGCGTCGAATCTGGAGGCCCCAGATCGGACGGCTGAGATCAAGCCCGATGAAGGAAGCGGAATCGATGAAGGAATACACAGCGATTTATAAAGATTTGGAATCCGTTTGACCGCTACGGTGGAGGAAAGACTTCATCCATGACGTAACTGAAGAAACGAATCGATGAAGCAGGCTAGCGCTGTTTAGAGGAGGACAAGTGGCCACTCCCTGAGCGTTCATGCTGACACTGAATAGGGAACTCCAAGTGCAACTTCATAAGGTGAATCGACAAAGGCAGGAGAGGAACTGAACAGGCATTGGAACGAATAGCTAAAAACCATGAACAGAGACAGAATACACAAGAGATTCAGTCAGAGCAAACCCCAAGAGGAGGACTGAACACTGAGAGACAGAAACCAGAGAAGAAGGCAGTAAAGCAAAAGCAGAAAGAGACAAAGGGTCGAGCTGACCAGTAGCAACATCGAGCACCAGAGCTTGAGAGATTCAAGCCATCCCATAGAGGAATATGTCTGGGTTGAGCACCACATTGAGCTCTTACCACTGTAGACCAGAAGGTCACAGAGCTGGTAGAAAGAAGAAGAGTCTATGTACTCCAGTGGCTTGGGGAATCCAAGAACCACCCTGCCAAGCAAAAACCTGCTTCAGGAGAACTCACATTGAGTCCCTGTATTGTAATTATTTGCTTAAAGACACAATAAAACAAGGCCACCACTGAAATCTGGACCGGAGATGTAGCCCTGGAGAATAGGGTGAACTCCTTATTAAAATTCTTATGCCTTTATGTTTGCTTACTATATTTATTTGTTGTCTTTCCATTTAAATGTCTGTGTATTGGCAATCTGATCGATCCATTGCTTAAATAACACAGAAAATAGAACACATACCAACATATGAGTCTGTAATACCTTTGTTTAATAAATCTTTAACTGATGTCACTCATAGGGTGAATATCAGAACAGGAACAAAAAAAGATATTTGAGGAATTACAAAGTTCTATGCCATCAAAACAAAGTTCACAAGAAATATGAAAAAAATTTAAACAAATGAGATACTTCAAATATACATCTCATTTGCAATGATTTCGTTGCATTCCAAAATTTCAACGACATTGGCTAGACAATGTTTTTCTTAGGGTTCATGGTCACATTGACTCTACTTCCCTGAAGTTTTTCAACGACATTGGGGTTATTGTCGCTTTTTCTAGCACCCGTAGAAAAAGAGCTTCGGGAGACATAGAAAGCTTCCTAGAAATAGCCTCTAGGTTGATTGGAGACCAGTGCCTACGACATCTTAAATAGAGGAATTCTTTGGAAGATTATCAATGGGGCTTTCTGCTACACTCCAATTGACATGTAATAAAGAAAGGAATAAAGTGGTCTGGGTTCAATAGTCTATCGTTAAGGTAAACTCAAGCCAATACATGGATCCAAATGCCTAGGGGGTAAATCTGGCCAACCTCAAGGAGAAATGTCTGGTTTTGGTGGCCGATACACAACAATAGGCAACTCAATATTGGAGTTGTAGTGAAGGTGAAGAGGAGGAGAGAAAGGAGGGAAATAGATGCATAGGGCTGAAAACAAGACAGAATCCTAAGCAACAATGTTCTGGTAGAAGGACGGAAAGCAGAATATATGGAATGACACAGAATTGCGGAGCATAAATCAAGGTTTAATGTTCTAAAGCACATGGATACACTTATCACTAATCAGCATATGTAAATCTATGCTCATACAGGTATTGTAGGCTATCTAATAACACAAGCAAATTTGTAATTACCACTGGAAAATCTATGCTCATATAGGTATTGTAGGCTATCGAATAACACAAGTAAATATGTAAACACCACAGGTACTGTTACTACTTAGCAGCATACATATAACCATGAAATAATGAGACCAACGACTTCATTACACAATTTTAGTAGGAAGAAGAACATATACAAAATGAGAGTTACAGAGAGGAAAAACATACTACTTACAACCATGATTTGAATCACCAAATAGTTTCATTAATCCTCAAAATGAGTCCAATTGACCAATCTGTTACATTTAGAAATACATCACTTAAGACCCTCATGAACAGGCAGA
Source organism: Pinus taeda (assembly GCA_000404065.3). Lineage (NCBI taxonomy): Eukaryota > Viridiplantae > Streptophyta > Pinopsida > Pinales > Pinaceae > Pinus > Pinus taeda. The sequence continues at coordinate 13,824 of APFE031213187.1, forward strand.
TAGAACCAAAAATGGAATCACAAAATTTTACCCCTGCGGGTGCAGAATTCTAGAACCCTTATTAAGTGTTTCTTCCCCCTTTTATAAGGAGAGGGAGAGCTTGAAAAACAGTTACAAAAAATATCTCAGCCAGAGCTCCAGTTGTCTAATTGACTAGCTGTCTCGGTGTGCAATAACTCTATTGCCCAAATGATTACAATCAGGATTTGGTTCCTTTCTTTAAAAACAACAATTGCAAAATAAAATAAAATGAAGACAACTGAATGATGATGGGAGGAAAATATCCCCACGCCACTCTCTTTGTATGCCAGTTCAATTGAGTTTCTGCTACATCATGCCTCATGCTCTCTCAGTCAGTTCCCTGTTGCTTTTGGTATTAACAACTTTAATTCTTTTCTTTTAGGAAGCAGGAGAGATCACCCATAATGGCCATAACATATTTAGAACACAGTTGTCGACTCATCCGTCCCTTTAACTTCATGTATCATGCTATCAGCGCCATGATATCCCCAGTAATATTGCCTTAACATTTAATCGAGGGTTCTCGATATTAGCCCTTTGCACTTAAAAACATTACAAAATAGGTGAGTTTCGGAATATTTAGGCCCTTTATGGTTTAGCCCCTTTCTTCATTCCTTCTCATATGACTGGGGGTAGTCACCTGGTGCTTAGCCTTATATCGGAGATTGGCAATCGGGACTTTTATAATCCATGTCTCTGGTTGCACCCTCCTAACTCTTGCAATTGGGATATGCAATGAGTCGGGACCTCTGATCACCAATTTGCGAGATGACGTCATACTTTTCTGCGTGTCACCTTATGAGTGGTGACATGTGTCACCCTACTTTTCCCCTTATAACCCTTAAAAATGGAAAATTTGCATGCCACATGTCCTCTGTATTGCCACAACATGATGATGTCAGCCGCCACGTGGGTTTATCAGGACCAATAGTATTCTACCACGTGGCCTGTTGGAGGAGAGAGAAAAGGCCCATCCTTCTCTGGTTTTGCAACTGATTTCCTTTGTTAATGGCAATTGGCCCTCCCTAGCAATTTAGCACTAGAGGCCCAAATCTCGGCAATTTTTAATGTTATCAGCTTTCGGTGGTTTCATGATGCCATATTTGGTTTCACCCTCTGGTACTTGTGCTCGTCGATCTGTCGTTTCACCCCGAACCTCTAATTGCCTACTCATTTGTCACTTCTAAGACCTCCAATCACCAATAGACTATGGGTCATGGACCTCCAATCGTTGATTGCAATTATCGACAATTGTTGATTGCAACTTCATTGTGCCCTCTCCTGCTACTGCTTTTTCAAAACTCTGATTGCAATCTGCGACAAGACTATGACCTCCGATGTGCGAGCCAGCCGATACAGGACCTTCGGTCGCCAATAGACCTTGCCTTGAAACTACGATTAGCGATATCAACGATCGGTGATTGCAGATTTCACTGGCTTCCCCTGCTTTTGCTTTAGTAAAATTTGATTTTGATTTTCGATGAGCCTTACCCTTAGTCATTTTCTCTTTGTTTTTAGGCTTTCAAAGGGTAGCTTCAATATGCTCTAACTTCTAAACTAGCAGCCCATTTTTGGACTTCCACATAATGTTGGAAATCTTATTCTAAGAACTATCCATTGGAGGGGATCCGATTTAGATTTATAGGATTTTGCAGCCTGGAAGATGGATGAAAACTTCTTTTCTCTTTGACACTTTGGACAATTGAAACTCATAATGTAGTGAGTGACAACATTAGCTTTTTGACTGGGAATAGTGCCTTGTTGGCAAGGTGCTGAGAACCTAAAAACCAGTAGCCTTCACCATTGGGCATGGAGTTAAAAATATAATGAACTTATACAACCATAAAATCTCCATGGGACTTTATTTGTTGGGAGTCATTTCTTCATCAAACTGAAATGCAGAAATAAAAATTCTATCAACTCGAAAGTAAATGCTCAGCTAGTGAACTTATTTATATACAATTCCTACTTACGTATAGGGAATCAATTCACCTAAATGAGTTCAAACCTCCAATGGAGCCAGACCAGCATTTGGGTGTTGGAACTAATGCCTCCATGCCGCTGAAATTTAAAAATATAACTAAAATGCACCATGAAAAATCTTTGGACCAAAATTTTGATATGTGCCCCCAAATAGGTAGTTGATTTTCAGCTCTTTTGATCTCCTTCATGAACATTCTAATGTGGTTTTGTTCTTGAAAATCAGTGGCTAACATATGTATGCACTCTATAAGAGCTTTATACCAAAGGTTTGACACGTACCTTGGAATAGATGTATATTGTTGCAGGCCAAAGAAATATACCATGTATTCAGCTACTGTATCATGGAACCGATGAGGAAAATTAGTAGTTGTCTCCCTTTCTTGAACAATTTTTAGGGAGGAATCTTTCTGCAATAGATAGCCATGGACTTTGCTTGGATTTTCAACTTTGGGCTTTTCTTGAAAAATTTGTCGTTAAAATCCCTCTCTCCACTTGTTTGTAAGGATATCCCTTTGATAATTTAACACCATCTCATCCTCTTGAGAATCATATGAAGCATAAATCAGAGGAGGTTCTTGAAATTGTTCTCCATGTGAAAGATGTGAATCGTAAACTAGAGCCTCTTCTCTCTGTGCATCTTCCCATGACTAGGACTATTGTAGTTCTGCATCGCTCAACTTCCCATCGGAGTTATACTCATCATAAGAAGGAGAATCATCAAATTTGGTAGAATAACATCTTTGAGGGTTTGTTTGTAGCTCGATTATGTTTCCTTCTTTGCTTTCTTAACCACCATGCAATGCTTCTTGATGCGAGTAGATATCTTCTTGTAATGGAGTCTCACAAACATCTATAGCAAAATCATTTACCTTGGGAATATTTTCAACATTAAAACGTGTGCAACAATCTTCAAACAGAGCATTCGGTGGATATAATGTTTTGCAATAATGATTGAATGCTATATGAACATTTTAGGGAAGATATGTTGCCATGAGATATCGTTTTGTACCAAAATCTAGCATCCGCTTATAAAGTATACATGAACAATTTCATTTGTACATCTTCAAGAAAAATACCTTGTTGTTCCATGCATTCATGAAAATCTTTGAGGTGTTGGTCAGGCCTTCTATCTGTGTTTCCACAAACTCTAGGAAAATAGGTATTCCATTCATGAAATGAAGGAACATGATCGGGATAATCAGTAATTAAAGAAAATTTCAGTGGGGAAAAATTGGTTGGCCGGGAATGTAGGAATGGCCATTTTGAAAACCACCTAGGTGAGTGATCTCAGGTTCAAAGGTGGTGAAATTTTTCGGCTGCTTTAGTATCAGACAAAGTATGAGGCTGCTTCAAAGCTAGGATGATCAAATAAAGATATAGACAATGGATTCACCAGGATGTTTACCATAAAATTGAAATAGTGGAGTCGTCAAGGTGAGAGATCTTCAACCCACACTTCCCTTCATCACCTAACAGAGGGAATGTGAAAATTTTTCGTACCAGGGGAAAAATATTATAATTCGTTCCCCAGAAATGACACCAGAAAAATGTTGTCACTTTTTCTAGCACCTGTAGCACAAGTCCTTCGAGAGACATAGAAATCTTCCTAGAGACAACCTTTGGGTTGATTATAGACCAGTGCCTAGGACATCTTAAATAGAGGAGTGCTTTGGAATATTATTGATGGGGCTTTCTGTTGCACTCCAATTGTCATGTAATAAAAAAAGGAATAAAGGGGGCTTGGTTCAATAGTTTTTCATCTAGGTAAACTCAAGCCAATACATGGATCCAGATTCTCGGGTGGTAAATCGGGCCAACCTCAGAGAGAAATGGTTGGTTTTGGTGGCCAACACACAACAATAGGTAGCTCAATATTGGAGTTGTAGTAAAGGTGAAGAGGAGGGGAGAAAGGAGGGAAATAGATGCATAGGGTTGTAAACAAGACAGAATCATAAGAAGCAATGTTCTAGCAGAATAATGGAAGGCAGAAGAGATGGAATGATATGGAATTGAGGAGCACAAATTAAGGTTTCATGTTCTATAGCTCATGGATACACTTATCACTAATCAACATATGTAAATCTGTTCTCATATAGGTACTATAGGTTATCTAATAACACAAGAAAATTTGTAATTACCACAGGTAAATCTATGCTCATACAGGTACTGCAGGCTATCGAATAACACAAATAAATCGGTAATCACCACAAGTATTATTACTACTTAGCAGCATACATATAACCATGAAATAATGAGACTAGCGGCTTCATTACACAATTTCAATAGGAAGAAGAACATATATGTAATGAAAGTTACAAAAAGGAAAAACATATTGCTTACATCCATGATTGGAATCACCAAATAGTTTCATTAATCTTCAAAATGAGTCTAATTGACCAGTCCATTACATTTAGCAATACATCACTCAAGTCCCTCATGAACAAGCAAATAGAACCAAAAGTGGAGTCACATAAATTTACCCCTGTAGGTGCAGAATTCTGAAACCCTTGTTAAGTGTTTCTTCCCCATTTTTATAAGTAGAGGGAGAGCTTGAAAAACAATTACAAAAAATATCTTAGCCAGAGCTCCAACTATCTAATCAACTAGCTGCCTCGATGTGTGATAGCTCTGCTACCCAAATCCTTACAATCAGGATTTGATTCCTTTCTTGAAATACAACAATTATAGAATAAAAAAAATTAACGAAAACTGAAAGATGATGTGAGGAAAATATTCCCACGCCACTCTTTCTTTTGGCCTCTGGTTCAACTGAGTTTCTGCTACATCATGCCTCATTCTCTCTCGGCTGGTTCCCTCTCGCTTTCAGTCTTAAGAGCTTTAATTCTTTTCTTTTAGGAAGCGGGAGCGGTCACCCATAACGACCAACATATTCAGAACACAGTTGTCGACTCATCAGTCCCTTTACCTTCTTATATCATGATATCAGAGCCATGATATGTCTAGTAATATTTCCTTAATGTTGAATCGGGGATTCTCGTTATTAGCCCTTTGCACTTAAAAACATTACAAAATAGGCAAGTTCTGAGATCTTTAGGCCCTTTATAGTTTAGCCCCTTTCTGAATTCCTTCTCATATGACCGGGGGTAGTGACCTGGTGCTTAGCCTTATATCGGAGATAAGCAATCGAGACTTTTCTAATCCACGCCTTTGGTTGCACCCTCCTAACTCTTGCGATTGCGATATGTATTGAGTCGGGACCTCCGATCGTCAATTTGTGAGATGACGTCATTCTTTTCCTCGTGTCACCTTGTGAGTGGTGACATGTGTCACCCTGTTTTGGCCCCTTATGACCCCTATAAATTCTAAATATGCATGCCACGTGTCCTTTTTACTGCCACATCATGATGGTGTCAGCCACCATATGGGTTTATCGGAACCAATAGTATTTCGCCACATGGCCTGTTGGAGGAGAGATAAAAGGCCTGTCCTTCTCTAGTTTTGCAACTGATTTCCTTTATTAATCACAATCGACCCTCCCTGACGCTTTAACGCTTGAGGGGTGAATCTCAGAAATTTTCAATGTTATCGACCTTCGGTAGTTTCATGACGTTGTATTTGGTTGTACCCTCCAGTACTTGCGATTGTCGATATGTCGATTCACTCCGAACCTCCGATTTCCAACTCATCTATTAGTGTGAAGATCCCTGATAGTCGATAGACTATGGGCACTGGACCTTTGATCACTGATTTCCGATATAGGCAATCGCTGATTGCAATTTCATTATGCCCTCTTCTACTACTACTTTGACAAAACTCTGATTGCAATCTACGACATGACCATGGCATCCGATGCGTGAGCCTGCCGATACAGGACCTCTGATCGGCAATAGACCGTGCCTTGAAACTCCAATTTGTGATTTGCAATATCGACGATCGTTGATCGTAGATTTCACTAGCTTCCCTTGCTGCTACTTCAATAAACTCTGATTGTGATTTACAATGAGCCTTACCCTTGGTCCTTTTCTCTTTGTTTTCAAGCTTTCAAGGGTAGCTTCAATCTACTCTAACTTCTGATCCAGGAGTCCATTTTTGGACTTCCACATATTGTAGGAAAGCTTATTCTTAGCACTATCCATTAGAGGGGGTCCGATTTAGATTTACAAGCTTTTATAGCATGGAATATGGCTGAAAACCTCTCTTCTCTTTGGCACTTTGGACAACTGAAAACTCATAATGCACTGAGTGACAATATTGGCTCCAATTGGGGACATTGCCTTGCTAGCAAGATGTTGAGAACCTACAAACCAATAGCCTTCACCATTGGGCATGGAATATAATGAACTTATACAACCATAAAATCTCCATGGGACTTTACTTGTTGGGACTCATTTCCTCATCAAACTGAAATGTAGAAATAAAAATTATATCAACTGGAAAGTTAATGCTCAACTAGTGAGCTTATTTATATGCAATTCATACTTATTCATAGGGAATAAATTCACCTAAGTGATTTCAACCCTCCAATGGAGCCTTAACAACATTTGGGTGTTGGACCTAATGCCTCCATGCTGCTGAAATTTAAAAATTATAACTAACATTCACCATGAAAAATCTTTTTACCAAAATTTTGATATGTGCCCCCAACTTGGTAGTTGATGTTTAGATCTTTCTATCTACTTCATGAACATTCTAATGGAGTTGTGTTTTTGAAAATCAGTGGCTAACATATGTATGCACCTCATAAGATATTTAGACCAGAGGTTTGACACATACCTTGGAATAGATGTATAATGTTGTAGGCCAAAGAAAGATACCATGTATTCAGCTACTGGATCATGGAACTGGTGAGGAAAATTAGTAGTTGTCTCCCTTTCTTGAACAGTTTTTAGGGAGGAATATTTTTGAAATAGGTAGCCACAGACTTTGCTTGGATTTTCAACTTTGGGTTCCTCTTGAAAAACTTGTCATTGGAAGTCCTCTCTCCATTTGTTTGTAAGTAGATCCCTTTGATAATCCGCAACCATCTCATCCTCCTGAGAATCATATGAATCATAAACCATATGAGGTTCTTGAAATTGTTCTCTAGGTGAAGGATGCGAATCGTAAATTGGAGCCTCTTCTTTTTGTGTATCTTCCCATGAATGGGAATGTTGTAGTTCTTCATCACTCGACTTCCCATTAGAGTCATACTCATCATAAGAAGTAGAATCATCAAATTCGATTGAATAAGATCTCTGAGGATTTGTTTGTAGCTCGTTGATGTTTCCTTCTTTGCTTTCTTGATCATTGTGCAATGCTTCTTGATACGAGTAGATATCTTCTTGAAAATCCCCTAGGTGAGTGATCTCAGGTTTAAAGGGGGGGAATATTTCGGTTGCTTCAGTGTCAAAACAAGTATGAGGTTACTTCAAAGCCATGATGATCAAATAAAGATATAGACATTGGAGTCGCCAGGATGTTTACCATAAAATTGAAATAGTGGAGTCATCAAGGGGAGAGCTCTTCAACCCACACTTCCCTTCCTCACCTAACAGAGGGAATGTGAAACTTTGTCATACCTAGGGAAAAATATTATAATCCATTCCCCGACAATGACGCCAGAAAGATGTTGTTCCTTTTTCTAGCACCCGTAGCACAAGTGCTTCGGGATACATAGAAATCTTCCTAGAGACAACCTCTGGGTTGATTGTAGACTAGTGCCTAGGACATCTTAAATCTATGAGTGCTTTGGAATATTATCAATGGGGCTTTCTGTTGCACCCCAATTTTCATGTAATAAAAAAGGGAATAAATGGAACTTGGTTCAATATTCTGTCATCTAGGTAAACTCAAGCCAATACGTGGATCCAAATGCTCAAGGGGTAAATCGGGCCAACCTCAGAGAGAAATGTCTGGTTTTGGTGGCCAACACACAACAATAGGCAACTAAATATTGGAGTTGTAGTAAAAGTGAAGAGGAGGAGAGAAAGGAGGGAAATAGATGCATATGGTTGTAAATAAGACAGAATCCTATGAAGAAATGTTCTGGAAGAAAAATGGAAGGAAAAAGAGATGGAATGACATGGAATTGCGGAGTGAAAATTAAGGCTTCATGTTCTATAGCTCATGGATACACTTATCACTAATCAACATATGTAAATTTGTGCTCATATAGTTACTGTAGGCTATCTAATAACACAAACAAATTTGTAATTACCACAGGAAAATTTGTGCTCATACAGGTACTGCAGGCTATCGAATAACACAAGTAAATTTGTAATCACCACAGGCATTGTTACTACTTATCAGCATACATATAACCATGAAAGAATGAGACCAATGGCTTCATTACACAATTTCGGTAGGAAGAAGAACATATACAAAATGAAAGTTACAAAGGGGAAAAACATATTGCTTACAACCATGATTGGAATCACCAAATAGTATCAATAATCCTCAAAATGAGTCCAATTGACCATTCCATTACATTTATAAATACATCGTTGAAGTCCCTCATGAACAGGCAGATAGAACCAAAAGTGGAATCACATAATTTTACCCATGCGGGTGCAGAATTCTGGAACCCTTGTTAAGTGTTTCTTCCCCATTTTTATAAGGAGAGGGAGAGCTTGAAATCCAGTTACAAAAAATATCTCAGCCAAAGCTCCATCTGTCTAATCGACTAGTTGTCTTGGTATGCGATAGATCTACTGTCCAAATGATTACAATCAAGATTTGATTCCTTTCTTGAAATACAACAATTGCAGAATAAAATAAAATAAAGAAAACTGAAAGATGATGGAAGGAAAATATCCACACACCACTCTCTTTGTTGGCCTTTGGTGCAACTGATTTTCTGCTACATCATGGTTCATGCTCTCTCAGTCATTTCCCTCTGTCTTTCAGTCTTAACAACTTTAATTCTTTTCTTTCAGGAAGCGAAGCGATCACCCATAATGGCCATAACATATTCAAAACACAGTTGTTGACTCATTTGTCCCTTTAATTTCATGTATCATGCTATGAGAGCCATGATATGCCTAGTAATACTACCTTAATGTTGAAGTGGGGTTCTCGTTATTATCCCTTTGCACTTAAAAACATTACAAAATAGGCGAGTTCTGAGATCTTTAGGCCCTTTATGGTTTAGCCCCTTTCTACATTCCTTCTCATATGATTGAGGGAAGTGACCTTTTTCTTAGCCTTATATCGGAGATTGGAAATTGGGACTTTTCTAATCCATGCCTCTAGTTGCACCCTCCTAACTCTTGCGATTTTGATATGCGATGAGTCGGGACTCCCGGTCGCCAATTTGCGAGATGACGTCGTACTTTTCCATGTGTCACCTTGTGAGTGGTGACATGTGTCACCCTGTTTTGGCCCCTTATGACCCCTAAAAACGTCAAATTTGTATGCCACGTGTCCTTCGTATTGCCACATCATGATGATATCAGCCACCACGTGGGTTTATTTGGACCAATAGTATTCCGCCATGTGTAATGTTGGAGGAGAGAGAAAATGCACGTCCTTCTCTGGTTTTGCAACTAATTTCCTTTATTAATTGCAATCAGCCCTCCCAGGCACTTTAACACTAGAGGCCTGAATCTCGATGATTTTAAATATTATCGGCCTTCGGAAATTTCATGACTTCATATTTGGTTGTACCCTCTAGTACTTGCGATTGTCGATATGCCAATTCACCCCGAACCTCCGATCTCCTACTCATCCGTCGTTGCCAAGACCTCTGATCGCCAATAGACTATGGGCCATGGACCTCCAATCGCCAATTGCTGATATTGGCAATCATTGATTGCAAGTTCGTTGTGCCCTCTCCTGCTACTGGTTTTTCAAAACTCTGATTGTGATTTGTGACATGACTATGACCTTCGATGCGCAAGCCCGTCGATACAGGACCTTCGATCCTCAATAGACCATGCCTTGAAACTTTGATTTTCAATTTATGATATTGGAGATCACTAATCACATATTTCACTATCTTCCCCTATTGTCGCTTCAGTAAACTCCGATTTTGATTTGTGATGAGCCTTACCCTTGGTCCTTTTCTCTTTGTTTTTAGGCTTTCGAAGGGTAGCTTCAATCTACTCTAACTTCTGATCCAAGAGTCCATTTTTGGACTTCCACATACTGTTGGAAAGATTATTTTGATAAATATCCATTGGATGGGTTCCGATTTAGATTTATGGACCTTTTTAGCATGGAAGATGGCTGAAAAATTCTCTTCTCTTTGGCACATTGGACAACTGAAAACTCATAATGTAGTGAGTGACAACATTGGTTCCAACAGGGGATAGTGCCTTGCTAGCAAGGTGCTGAGAACCTGCAAACCAGTAGCCTTCACCATAGGGAATGAAGTTAAAAATATAATGAACTAATACAACCATAAAAACTCCATGGGATTTATTTGTTGGGACCCATTTCCTCATCAAACTGAAATGCATAAATAAAAATTCTATCAACTGGAAAGTAAATGCTCAACTAGTGAGCTTATTTATATACAAATCCTAATTACCTATATGGCATCAATTCACCTAAGTGATTTCAACCCTCCAATGGATCCATACCATCATTTGGGTGCTGGACCTAACGCCTCCATGCTACTGAAATTTAAAAATTATAACTAACATGCACCATGAAAAATCTTTGGACTAAAATTTTGATATGTGCCCCCGACTTGGTAGTTGATGTTCAAATCTTTCGATCTCCTTCATGAAAATTCTAATGGGGTCATGTTCTTGAAAATCAGTGGCTAACATGTGTATGCACCCCATAAGAGCTTTAGACTATAGGTTTTACACATACCCTGGAATAGATGTAAATGTTGCAGGCCAAAGAAAGATACCATGCTTTTAGCTACTGGATCATGGAATTGATGAGGAAAATTAGTAGTCATCTCCCTTTCTTGAACAATTTTCAGGGAGGAATATTTCTACAACAGGTAACCACAGACTTTGGGCTCTTCTTGAAAAAATTGTCGTTGGAATCCCTCTCTCCACTTGTTTATAAGTAGATCCCTTTTATAATCTGCGACCATATCATCCTCTTGAGAATCATATCAATCATAAATTAGAGGAGGTTCTTGAACTTGTTCTCTAGGTGAAGGATGTGAATTATAAACTGGAGCCTCTTCTTTCTTTGCATCTTCCCATTACTGGGACTGTTGTAGTTTTGCATCACTCGACTTCCCATCGAAGTCATACTCATCATAAGAAGTAAAACCATCAAATTTAGTTGAATAAGATCTATGAGGGTTTGTTTGTAGCTCGATGATGTTTCCTTCTTTTCTTTCTTGATCATTGTGCAATGCTTCTTGACGTGAGTAGATATCTTCTTGGAATGGAGTCTCACAAACATCTCCAGCAGGATCATTTACCTCAGGAATATTTTCAACATTAAATCATGCGCAGCAATCTTGAAATAGAGCATTCGGTGGATATAATATTTTGCAATAATGATTGAATGTTATATGAAAACATTTTAGCGAAGATATGCTGCCATGAGATATTGTTTTGTACCAAAACTCTAGCATCTTCATATAAAGAATACATCAACAATTTCGTTTGTACATCTTCAAGAAAAATACCCTGTTGTTCCATGCATTGATGAAAATATTTGAGGTGTTGGTCAGGCCTTCTATTTGTGTTTCCACTGAATCTAGGAAAATAGGTATTCCATTCATGAAATGAAGGGACATGATTAGGATAATCAGTAATAAAAGAAAAATCCAGTGGGGCAAATTCGTTGGCTTGGAATGTGGGAATGTTCATTTTGAAAACCCCATAGGTGAGTGATCTCAGGTGGAAAGGGGGGGAAGCTTTTGGCTGCTTTATTATCAAAGCAAGTATGAGGTTACTTCAAAGCAAGGATGATCAAATAAAGATATAGACAGTGGAGTCGCCAAGATGTTTACCATAAAATTGAAACAGTGGAGTCGCCAAGGCGAGAGCTCTTCAACCCACACTTCCCTTTCTCACCTAACATAGGGAATGTGAAACTTTGTCGTACCCACGGAAAAATATTCTAATCCATTCCTGAGCAACGGCTCCAGAAAGATGTTGTCACTTTTTCTAGCACCTGTAGCACAAGTGATTCGGGAGACAAAAAGATTCCTAGAGACAACCTCTGGGTTTATTGTAGACCAATGCCCAGGACATATTAAATAGAGTGCTTTGGAATATTATCAATGGGGATTTATGTTTCACTCCAATTGTCACGTAATAAAAAAAGCAATAAAGGGGGCTTAGTTCAATAGTCTGTCATCCAGGTAAACTCAAGCCAATATATGGATCCAAATGCTCAAAGAGTAAATCTGGCCAACCTCAGAGAGAAATGTCTGGTTCTGGTGGTCGACACACAACAATAGGCAGCTCAATATTGGATTTATAGTAAAGGTGAAGAGGAGGGAAAGGATGGAAATAGATGCATAGGGCTATAAACAAGACATAATCCTAAGAAACAATGTTATGGCAGAAGAGATGGAATGGCACAAAATTGTGGAGCGCAAATTAAGGTTTCATGTTCTATAGCTCATGGATACACTTATCACTAATCAACATATGTAAATCTATGCTCATACAGGTACTGTAGGATATCTAATAACACAAGCAAATATATAATTACCATAGATAAATCTGTGCTCATACATGTATTGTAGGTTATCGAAGAACACAAGTAAATATGTAATCACCACAGAGACTGCTACTATTTAGCAGCATACATATAACCATGAAAGAATGAGACCGATGGCTTCATTACACAATTTCAGTAGGAAGAAGAACATATATGAAATGAGAGTTACAGAGAGGAAAAACATACTTCTTACAACCATGATTGGAATCACCAAATAGTTTCATTAATCCTAAAAATGAGTCCAATTGACCAGTCCATTACATTTATTAATACATCACTCAAGTCCCTCGTGAACAGGCGATAGAACCAAAAGTGGAATCACATAATTTTACCCTTGCGGGTGCAAAATCATGGAACCCTTGTTAAGTGTTTTCCCCCTTTTTATAAGGAGAGGGAGAGATTGAAAAATAATTACAAAAAATATCTCAGCCAGAGCTCCAGCTGTCTAATCGAATAGTTGTCTCGTTGTGCGATAGCACTGTTGCCCAAATGATTAAAATCAGGATTTGATTCCTTTCTTGAAATACAACAATTGAAAAATAAAATAAAATAAAGAAAACTAAAAGATGATGGAAGGAAAATATCCCCATGCCACTCTTTTTGTTGGCCTCTAGTTCAACTAAGTTTCTGCTACATTATGCCTCATTCTCTCTCAGTCATTTCCTGGTTGCTTTCAATCTTAACAACTTTAATTCTTTTCTTTCAAGAAGTAGGAGCAATCACCCATAACGGCCATAACATATTCAGAACACATATGTCGACTCATCCGTTCCTTTAACTTCTTGTATCATGCTATCGGAGCCATGATATGCCTAGTAAATATTGCCTTAACATTGAATTGGTGGTTCTTGTTATTAGCCCTTTGCACTTAAAAACATTACAAAATAGGTGAGTTCCATGATCTTTAGGCCCTTTATGGTTTAGCCATTTTCTGCATTCCTTCTCATATCACTAGGGGCAGTGACCTGGTGCTTAGCCTTATATCGGAGATCGACAATCGAGACTTTTCTAATCCATGCCTCTAGTTGCACCCTCCTAACTCTTGCGATTGCGATATGCGATGAGTTGGGACCTCCAATCATCGATTTGCGAAATGACGTCATACTTTCCCTCGTGTCACCTTGTGAATGGTGACATGTGTCACCCAGTTTTGGCCCCTTATGACCCCTAAAAACGCCAAATCTACATGTGACGTGTCCTCCGTACTGCCACGTCATGATGATGTTAGCCACCACATGGGTTTATCGAGACCAATAGTATTCTACCACCTTTTCTATTGGAGAAGAGAGAAAAGGCCCGTCCTTCTCTAACTTTGCAATTGATTTCCTTTGTTAATCGCAATTGGCCCTCCCGGGTGCTTTAACACTAGAGGCCCGAATCTCGGTGATTTTAATATTATTGGCCTTCGGCAGTTTCATGACGTCGTATTTGGTTGTACCCTCTGGTACTTGCGATCGTCGATATGTTGATTCACCCCGAACCTCTGATTACCTACTCATCCATTGCTACCAAGACCCCTGATCGCCAATAGACTATGGGCCATGGACCTCTGATCGTCGATTGCTGATATTGGCGATCACTAATCGTAAGTTCATTGTGCCCTCTCCTGTTGCTGCTTTGTCAAAAATCTAATTATGATCTATGACATGATTATGACCTCCAATGCGCGAGCCCACCGATATAGGACTTCCGATCACCGATAGACCATTCCTTGAAACTCCGTTGTGCGATTTGAGATATTGGTGATTGCAGATCACAGATTTCACTATTATCCCCTGCTTCTACTTCAGTAAACTCATATTACAATTTGCGATGAGCCTTACCCTTTGTCCTTTTCTCTTTGTTTTCTAGCTTTCAAATGGTAGCTTCAATCTGCTCTAACTTCTAATCCAGGAGTCCATTTTTGGACTTCCACATACCATTGGAAAGATTATTCCAAGAACTATCTATTGGAGGGGTTATTATTTAGATTTAAGGGCTTTTGTGGCCTAGAATATGGCTGAAAAAGTATTTTGCTTTGGCACTTTGGACAACTGAAAACTCATAATGCAGTGATTGACAATAGGGGTAATGCTACTACAATGAAAGCAACTGAAATTCAAGGCTATGAAGTATCCATCTCTTGAATAATTGTTTTATTGGACCTAGGTAGGGGCTTATTAAGACCAACACTAACGCTCATGAAGACATGAAGAGTTTCTTAAATGTTGGAGAGTGTAAGAGACACTGGGAAATGAATGAAAAGAAAAATACTCCTTAAACTATGGGAAAAATTCACACTACACATTACACATTACGTTAGGTGAAAAGGGAAACACAACATTGCATTTTCTTACCATTTTGGACTACTGGAGCACCATGCCACTAGTGATTCATTTAAATGTCATTCATTGTATTATGGTCACTACATATATTATTCATTAAGTAAAAATGATCAAAGATGGAACTCTCGCACACCATGGATTAAGTGTATTATTTGTCTTGGATGTACTTTCAAGAAAACAATTAAACATGGCTTACAACTAATTCACTAATGTTGAAGTCGAGGAATTCATACGAGACCAAATTCAAGACAAAGAATTTTTCAAGACATTAAAGAACCTACAAACATCTCTAGACTTATCATAGAACGCAACATCGGTACATAGAAGAAATAAGCATAGTGGAACACAACATTCATAGGAACCCAAAACCAAAATTATTGAAGGTTTTATTAGTGCAAGTTTTTGAATTTATGATTATTGTTAAGGAATCTCCTCAATATGAGGAACATATGATCTACCAAGATTTCGGGTCCCCGTCGTTGAGGTAGTGTAGTATAAAATTGTTAAGATCCTAAATCCCTAATAAACATTCATTATTAGTTTATTAGTTTATGTTTAGGTCATGCTAGTGGCATGATACATCATATCACTTTATATCAATTTATAATAAAGGAGATTCATTTGTATGGAAATATCCTCTCTTGTGCATTAGATTCATTGTAAAAAGAGGTTTCCCCCTCGAAGTGGACTATTATTCATTGACTTTTTATCATTTTGAAAGTCTTGATTCATAACATTTGGTATCAAAGCTACAATCCTAGGGTTTTTCTCATTTAATCAAGGCATCTTGGTATTTTTTCTATTGACTTTTTTTTATGTTTCAAATAGTTAAATTTTGAGGAGATTGAGATGACATATCAAGGTATAGGTGGTAAAAATTTCAATTTCTTATTTATTGTACTTTTGGAGATATATCCTATTGAATATTGGCTTTGCATATAATACTGAAATCAATTTTAAACAAGTCAAATTGGAATTTTTGTTATAACTCTCTTTTTAGGAAGTTTTAGATAGTGAAATTTTGTGAGACTCAGGAGAGACGTCATACAATAGGGGGTTAAAATTTCAATTTTTTATTCAATACACTTTTGAAAATATATATTCTATGTAAAATAGGGTTTGTGATTAATACTAAAATAAATTTTAGAAGAGACATATTTGCATTTTTTATATAAATTTTTCAATGAAAGTTTTCGACTGATTTTCAAAATCCTGAGATGACACTGAGTCATGTGGAATTTTTTTCAAATTTTGATTCATATTTTATGATAAATATCTTGTGGAAGATTTGGGTTTTGACTAGTCTTAAAATTATCCTTAAACTAGTCATTTGACATTCTTGTTACTAGTTTTTTGACATCAAACACTACTTTGCACAAGTTACTTTTTGTTGATTTAAATATTTTTTCCTAGGGGTTGCAAGTTATTTTTTTAGAGACATGTTTTTTTTTCTTTAAATAAAATAATCATATGTTGTTTAGTGAGTAAAACTACAATTGAGGAAGAATACATGCAAAAAATACACATACTTTCACCTAATTGGAAACCCGTGTAACCCTCACTAGCACCCCTTCAAGTAAGAACCAAATCAAATAGATCTATATATAGAATCTCACTTCCAAGTACATTAGGTATATAGGAAGTCTCCTCAGTACCTAAAAATAACCTTAGATAATCTATTTGGATATTCCCTCTTGGTTGGTAGATTGTGAACGACACTTGGGGAAACCACTTTCTAGTACCTATTTAGTCAAGTAGTATGGCTAAGGGCATGACTTAGCCTCCTTAGTTAAAGAATTGAGTTACAAGGCCAAGTACTACTATTGGACCCCACACATATACAACTATGGAATTTGACATTGTCTTCTCCTTTGGACCCAGTAATTTGTCATGGATTTAAAGGGTTTTAAAAAAATTCTTCACCTTCTAAACCTCCAAAGAGTTCAACCATGAGTCATGAAGAAATACAATAAATGTAACATTAGGAATCCAAGTTGGAGATTCAAGTTAAGAAAATAAGTGCTACTATGTTAAAAATTGTTGAACTATCACAATCGCAAAAATCAATTAGAAGGGGTATGGAAGAAAAAATGGATGAAAATAAAGAAGAAATGGACAAAAATATGTAATAGTGAGAATGTAAGATCGTACAACCCCTGATTGATTTGCCCCATACAATTGATAATGTCACTAAAGGGACTCATGAAAATAAGGTAGTATCGATGTTGACTCTAATAATGGAGTTACTTATGGATGGTTTTCAAAGGGTATAAATCTTCCAAAAATTGATGAAAGAAATTTGATGAAATATAGGTCTTTACTTAGGTGAACCAAGTAGAGCTATATTTTGAATGGCATAATATTATAGGTGATAAGCAAAGGATTTACATAGAAATTTGTATTTTGAGATATACCCTATCATTGGTATCAATGGGTAGTTAACAGGAAGTATCATTCTTATCATTATACTTAGGGTTTATTTACAAGAGACTTAGAAGTACAACATATTTATGAACTATTAGATGTGCTTCATCGAGTGGCTGATTTTACAAAGCTTGATCTTAAATCAGGATACCACTAGATTAGATTAAGAAAAAAACATTCTCAAAACTACTTTTAGATCACATGGAGGGATGTATGAGTTCTTGGTCATGTCTTTTGGGATAACTAATGTTCCTTCTACCTTTCAAAACCTTATGAACAAAGTTTATAGAACCCATCTTAGCAAATTTGTGTTGGTTTATTTATAGCAAATCATGGGAAGATCAAATTAAACAGGTGGATAAATTTCTACAAATTCTTGGGAACAATCAATTGAATGTCAAGATCCAAATGTGCTTTTGGGAAACAAATAGCGTATTTGAGTTATTTTTATTCAAAGGGAGAAGTTAAGGTGGAAATCAAAAGATCCAAACTATTACAAAATGTCTTATTCATAAGAATATCAAGAGTTTTAAAATATTTGCAGGTTATTATTTGAATTTGTTAAGAATTATGCATGCATTTCAAGCTCACTCATATCTTTCTTGAAGAAAAATTCTTTTGTATAAAAATGATGAGGCTACTTTAGCATTCTCTCTCTTAGAGGATGCCATATCTTTTAACAATGTAAACTTTGAAACAAGAACTGATACTGTTACCCGTTTTGTAGAGATAGCAAAAAAGTGACCCGATTTTGAAAAGGGGTGACGCAGAACACACATGTTTTTTTTAGAGCATAGTTTTTGGCACTATAATTTTTTTTATGTACATTGCATTTTAGAATGGTAGTGATTTTGATGTCGATTTTAAAAAGTGGTAATTCTACACAATGCTCTTTTTTTAAAAGGTTTTTATTTTTAACTTTTAATTTTATAATGTATCAAATGTAAATAATTATTTTGTAAATTTAATAACTTTGGAAGTGGTCTTCTTCTTCATATTTTCTTGTTTTTATTTTTATTTTATTTTTTTTGTAGTAAGGTTTTTATTGTTTTACATATTTAAAGGACAAGGTAGATATTTGCATTTTTGATATTCTACATATTTATACATCATTAATTGAATTTTCAATCCACATGAAATAATTGTCTCTAAAAAACATATATAAAAAAGATAGAAATAAATGTTAAAAAAAATTATCTCATAAACTATAAAA